>JAVTVY010001927.1:0-34866 GCA_036873755.1 Hanleya hanleyi | reverse complement strand
AGTGACGAACACTTTGTCATCGTACGCCATAAACCACGACAACCCCACGTCTATGAACTGGAAGATCTACAAGGCGAGAGACTGCAAGGCACGTTTTACGAGACAGAATTACAACCCATAGTGAAAACACCGAAAGATTACTACACGGTGGAAAAGATTTTGAAAACGGAACGTCGACGGGGCATCCCCTATCATTTCGTCAAATGGCAAGGATGGCCTCGTTCCTTTAATTCCTGGGTGTCTGGCCGTGACATGAAACGCCTATAAATTCGAACTGCTAGTACCACCCGGCTTCAGTATAGATGGTGGTACCATGGATAGAGCACGGCTGCCCGTATTGTTACAATCTCGAAAAGGACAAGTGGGTACTCTCGTGTGTGTCATAGTGCTTGTGGGTACGCTATTTACAGGGGTGTTCTACGATTTGTCGACCGTGTTAGCCTTTTTGAACACGCCGCGTTCTCCATCATCATCATCACCCTCCATCACTTCGACGACCACGACACTGCCACCCAAGACGTCAAGAGTGCGCCACGTATCAACCCAGACGTTTCCATTCAACACGTCTACTACTACTACTCACCGACCATCTACTACTACTCCAGCCATCCCGTTACCTTTTACCCGCTACATCGAGCTATCCAAGACCACCTTCACGCCCCGTACTACTACTACTACTACTACGACTCCACTCCGTGATCTTCCATCAACCCTGAGCAGTGAACAGGAGCCTTCCACCTCATCACCCTCTAGTACCACCACCACCCACACGGTGCTCAACCTATTTGCAGTGGATCCCCGTGCATCACGCCCTTTACCCTCACAACGGTTTCCCTTCCAGTACTATCCTCTGCGCCATTCTCCGACAACTGGGGGTGGACTTCTAAAACGTCGTCAAATCAACCCCTAAGACACGATGGACCCACGATGGCAGCATCCATTCACCTGTCTCATCGCTGGACCGACCGGGTCCGGAAAAACACACTTTGTTCAACGTCTCATCCAACATGGAGCAGCCCTGATTTCACCGCCTGTAGCTCGTATCCTGTGGTGTTATGGCGCTTGGCAGCCCGCGTACGAGGCACTGGCCCGTGTCCCAGGACTCACCTTAGTGGAAGGTTTACCCCCTGAGGAACTACCTGCAGACACGTTGGTCGTGGTGGACGATCTCATGACGGAAACGGACGGTCGAATTACCCGTCTCTTTACCAAAGGCAGCCATCATCGGCGGTTGAGCATTATTTACATCGTACAGAATCTTTTCAGTAAGAACAAAGAACACCGGAACATTAGTTTGAATGCTCAGTATGTGGTGTTATTTAAAAACCCCAGAGACGCGTCCCAAATTACTCACCTGGCTCAACAGATGTACCCTAAGAACACGGCCTTTGTACGAGAAGCCTTTGAAGATGCCACCCAACCTTCACACGGCTATCTCCTCATCGACTTGAAACAAGACACACCCTCACCTCTGCGATTACGCACCCTGATTTTTCCCGGTGAACTACAGACGGTGTACACCCCCAAATGAGTGAGGAGGATAAAAGAAGAAGACCACGGACTGGAGCCTTCATTCAAGCATCATGTCTGCACGCGTACGCAAGCACGCCGCGGCATTGCGCGTATTACGCAGCGCGCCTCCGGAAGTAGGCCGGGCCCTGGTGCGCGGCGCGGATCGGGATTTGGTCCGGTGTTTGTGTGAAGTCGCTCATAATGTATTAAAAGGCAATGTCCCCCTGAGTCCTCTGCAGAAAGGGAAATTGCAACGGCACAAGGCGGGTCTCCGAACGCTGGTCAAGAAGACGGGCAGTGTCAAGCAGAAGAAACAAGTGTTACAGCGCGGTGGATTTCTCGGCGCACTTCTCGCTCCCTTAGCCGCTACTGTACTAGGCCCGTTACTCGGGTCCATCTTGGGACGCTAACGGTATGGAGCATACGAAAAAAATGATGCTGGTCGAACCTCGACTGTTACAGAGTTTACAATCTCCCTATCCCGTCCCGGCCACCGTGCAAAAACTCCAGTCTCTGGATGAAGAAATGAATAGTATACTGCAACGTCCATTGCCCGATCACGAGAAAATTCAACTCTACCATCATACGCTGAACCGGTACCAGACGTTTATGGATCAATATAGAGGAAGTAGTACTAGTAGTAGTACACTACCCACCACTACGCCCACTACAGTCCCTCCACCACCACCACCACCACCACCGTCATCCTCGGCCTCACCTGAGCTGGAACAGGAAGTATTGGCCAGTGTGCCTAAAGCCTACAAGACCAGGGCCCGTTTATTGTTGGATCGGGTGAAACAGAATGCCGATATGGATTGGAATGCGGAAGGAAAGCTACTGATTCGCAACCAAGTGGTGCCGGGGTCTCATATCACGGATTTAATCAACGATATGGTGCGTTCTCGCAAACACTCTAATCCACCGGGCTGGGAAGCCTTTGCTCAGGCGTTAAAAGACACACACACCCCTCAAGAATTGGTAGGCAATAGTGAACGCTGGAAGTGGATGCAAGCCCCTGCTCGACGTCTCCCCCATACCTGGGAACGTGGTGAATGGCAACCGCACACGCCACCCACAACACCCGCACGGCGGGATCGTTCTTTTCATGCCTATGCCTCCCCTATACCGACCACACCACAGCCACGACGATCACGACGCCGAGGTCAGGCGCCCAAGGCCTGGGAGCCCTATTAAAGCCCGGTGCAGAAGCCAGAAAGTTCAGTCGTCGTCATGTTTTACCTGACGTTGCCCAGTAATAGCTCATTCGACGTGTTTCCTGAGAACACCTTGACCAAGTATGTCACGCAATTACCCCAACCGTTACATTTACCGGGACGCTGGGAATGTGGACTGGTGGATATTCAATACCCTTATTCATGGTACAATGTACAAGACGGAGAAGTATGGTACGAAGTGACCTACGAAGATAAAAGTCTACAAACTCATTCTCCCCCAAGGCCAATACGATACACCGCAGACGTTCATACAGGCTCTGAATGGCTTGATGAAGTACAAGGCCCTAAAGTTCAGCACGGGTGCTGCAACACACCTGATATCCTTGAACATCAAGAGAGAGATATTGTTCGATGTCGACGTACACAACGACAGGAGCTCTATCATGCTGACCGCTAACGCGAATGTGAAACTCAGTCCTATGCTACAGCAAATGTTAAGGATGCCTCACTCCGTCTACAAGGGGGCCACCATTGTCGAGGGGGATTATTTGATGGATATGAAAGTAGGTATGTACGCACTGTACGTCTACTCGGACGCCGTGGACAGCCATATTGTGGGTGATGTGAACACACCTCTGTTACGGGTGGTGCCCATTACCAAGACGTATGGTGAACAAGCCACCGAGAGTTTCAACCATATCATGTACCTGCCCGTACGACATACCGATATCAGCACGATCACGGTGGATATAAGAGATGACAGGGGACGTCCGATCCCATTCGAACGAGGAAAAGTGGTGCTGACACTTGCTTTCCGACAAGCTCGCTCTCCTCACTTCGTATAATGTACGTGCCTTACCAGTGCCATACGCCCAGCTATGCCGACTACTACAAGAAACAAACGGGGGAAACTTGCCCGTGTTTAGCGGGGCACGCATGCAACGCGGTCACGGATTGGGGAACATCCTGGGCAGCATTATGAAAACGTTTTTACCCATGGTGACACGGGGTGTGAAAGCGGTGGGAAAACAAGCGGTACGCAGTGGATTGCGCGTGGCCGGTGATGTGATGGAAGGCACAGCACCCCGACAAGCTTTGAAACGCCGGGCTAAAGAAGCAGGCAGCGTTTTGATCGCCAAAGCCCTTAAAAGACAAAGACCGACACTGCCCCCATTCATTCAACGTCCAACACCCCAGAGGAGAAGGACTACGACGCCCCAGAAGAAGAAGAAGAAAAAGAAGAGAAGTCATAGTAGGAGAGACATCTTCGCATAATGGCATACATTCACTCCGAGTCGTGTCCGTCTACCAACAGTGAATTGGATTTGTGGACTATTCCACCCACCCAAACGAGTGTAGGCGAAGGACGTTGGGTAGAACATCGACCCCTGGCTAGCCTGACGGGGGTGGGGCCCGTAGAATTTACCATTGAAAACAAAGATACGGCCTACCTGGATTTAGCCCACACCTACTTGTACGTGAAAGCCAAAATAACGAATAGGGACGGGACGGACATAGCGGTCGATGCGCCAGTAGGCCCGGCGAATCTTTGGCTGCACTCCTTGTTCCAACAGGTGGATATAGGTCTGAACGATAAACTCATCAGTACGTCCACCAATACGTACCCGTACCGAGCCTACATGGAGACGATGTTGTCGTACGGTATTGATGCCAAAGAATCACACTTACAAGCTGAGCTGTACTTCAGGGATAGACCCGGATACCTGGACAACATAACCGGTGGCAATGCTGGGTTCGAGTCACGCAAAAAACTGGCAGCCAAAAGCAAGTCCATCGATATGATGGGACGACTGCACGCCGATCTGTTCATGCAAGACCGCTACATGATGAACGGTGTATCCATCAAGATCAAGTTGATCCGGTCCTTACCTAAGTTCGCCTTAATGTGCGGTGGCGAGGGCGATATCGATTACCAGATCATGATTGAAGATGCAGCCCTGTTTGTCCGTACGGTAGATTTGCAACAGGGCGTGTTGCTGGGTCACATGGAAGCCTTAGCGAAAAAACCAGCCATGTACCCCATCCGACGCGTACAGACCAAGGTGTTCTCTGTGCCCACAGGTACGATGATGGCCAATCGTGAAAATTTATTTCTAGGGGATCTGCCTAAACGACTTACCCTGGCGTGTGTGACCAACACCGCATTCAATGGAAATTGGGCTGAGAATCCGTTCAATTTTAAACATTTCAACATTAACTTTGTGGCACTGCACGTGGCCGGCCATCAAATTCCAGCCCGACCATTACAACCGGACTTTACTAAGGGAAACTATGTGCGGACCTACCTGAACCTGTTTACAGCTACAGGACAAAACAACCAGGACGAAGGCAATACCATCAGTCGAGACGACTTTATGAAGGGGTACACATTGTTCGCCTTTGACCTCACCCCCACCTTGGAACACGATCATCAACTGGCTTTGCTCAAGAAAGGAAACCTACGGTTGGAACTGCGTTTCTCCATCCCTGTACCCGACACTATTAACGTGATTTGCTACGCCGAGTTTGATAACGTCATCAGCGTGGATCACCAAAGAAACGTGCTGTGTGACTTTGCCACCTAAGATGGATACAGAGCAGCTGATGAGCATACTCCAGCGAGATCCCAAGATCCCCTTTCGAGGTGTGTTTCCACGCAATGTGTTTCCCACTCACTCCACCACCCCAGCAGCCTACATCCTGAATACAGACCCGAGGAGTGGACCCGGTGAACATTGGATAGCGGTGTACGTGGACACCCAAGGCCAAGGCGAATACTTTGATTCCTACGGACTTGCACCCCTCCATGCCGATTTGGTGAAATTCATGGACGTCTCTACGACAGAGTGGCGTTGGAATACGCAAAGATTACAAGGCCCCTTGAGTAGTGTGTGCGGACAGTACTGTGTGTTTTATCTCACTCACCGGAGTAGAGGACATTCTATGCCCACCATTGTACATATGTTTGATGATTATTGTCAAGCCGAAGACCGGGATGTCCTCGTCTATGACTGGACGGCCTCTCGTTTTAATGTGCATGCTCCATTTCTCTGGTTAACTTAATGTACTGCGCGCGCATCTTGTTTTATTATTGTTATGACGTTATATTGTTCTGACGTTGAATAAAATTGATGAAAAAAACACAATAATGGGTTTTGACTTTCTCTCTCTTTTTATTTAAGTCAACAAGCAAGGATTAGACTATACAAATAGAATACAGGGTACAAATAGTAGAGGTATGTACACATAGAATAGTAGTAGTATATACAAAAAAAGTTTGTCAGAAGTAGGATTCGAACCTACGCAGGGTATCACCCCACCAGTACTTAGGACTGGCGCCTTAGACCACTCGGCCATTCTGACTTTTACAGTTTTATAACTCGTGTATCCACAGTTATTAGTGTTCCACATTTTACAAGTCCAAGTAGGTAGTGCTCACACCGTCGGCCAATACTTTCCGTTTCGGATAAAAGAAAGTAAAGGCGTCTCGTTGCTGGATATAGGTCCGCATCTGGTGGTGCACCACCCGGAATCCTCGATTGGTCCCACTGGCACTGGCCTGGCTCTGCAATACGCCCAGGTAGAGAGCTTTGTCGATGGCAGGGTCACGTCGGTTGACGCCTTTACAACTAAACTTGTTGTTTCCATCTCCTCCGTAACAATAGTAGGTCTTGGACGACAGGGCGATCATGGCATCTCCACTCCACTCTAGTTTAAACAGACCCGGCGTCCGCTTGTCGTAGGTGTAGTGGTCGCGTCGAGGTAGCCACAGGTCCCGATCCGCTTCATACTGGGCCCGTAACTCGGGTTTCACCAGGGACTCCCAATCGGCGTTGGAGACGGCCATGTAGGCCGAATCTGTGTCCATCTCCATCAACTGCCAGTCTGAGGGATTAAAATAGACACCCATGAAGTCGTAGAGAAACTGCAACATCCTCAGCTTGGCCACCTGATAGACCATACATCCAATCTGCAGGGGTAAATTGTACCGGATAGTCTTCTTGGCTGAAGTGACTTCATAGGTGTCGTCATCGATGACCTCCACGGACCGAAACAGAGGAGAATTCACTTTTTTGCAGGCTTGGGCAGTCGTACAAATGTTCACGTTGACGTGCTTATCCTGGTTCGTTACCGTTTTTCCATAATAACCATTGCCAGTGAGTTTCCAACATTCAGCCATGATGGCCTGACTCGGGTATTCATCACCTTGACGACGGGCCGACGTGACGAGCTCGGCATTCTCCGCAAAACAAGCCTCGGGGACGTACTGTATCACTTGATAGATTTGAGTAATTTCCAAACCGTGCTTCATGTACCACTGCAGTAAGGGGGTGCCCAGCAATATTTTGTGCGCCCACATACTTCCAATCAACATGCGGCGTGGTTGAGGTAAACACTCGTGTTGCTCTGCGTAGGTGCGCATGGTCTCCCCAATATCATCCCGACCCACCAGCGTATTCTTGAAGATAGGCGGACACTGGGCGAAGAGGGGCTTGAGAGTGTCGGGAACATGCAGGTCGCATTCTACAAAGCCGTAGAGCTGCCCCGAACGAATGGCGTCCAACATCTGTGGCAGACTCAGCAGTCGCCGACGACTCAACGGGTACTCACGCTCTTTTAGGAACCGTTGTAAATGGGGGCGGGCCTGGCACATGGTGTGAAATTCACACTCCCACATTTCAATCAAATGGTATCCTCGCTCTTTCACATAATCTCCGTTGGCCACTACTTCCTCCCGTAATTCTAATGGTGTTTTCCCGCGTCGCTCATTAAAACGACCCGCGCTGAAATGACATTCGTGGCCGTGCCAGTAACAGCCATAAAACTGGAAAACAGTGGGTGTTCCTTGTACAAGGGCAAACCCATCGACGGGGAGACGCCGATCGCCTATCCGCTTCTCAGTGGCGTTGGTCTGGTGTCGTATATAAATACCCCGTCGATAGGCTTCCCACTCCAACCACTGGTCGGCAAGATGTTTGTGAGGCAACCGTTGGGGTGTAAAATGACGTCCTTCCGCCAACCAACGTGTATAATGACCACTGGGCATAGGTTGGGCCAACGACCACAGGTACAGAGCATTGGCATCGAATCCAATGATTTTGGCAACGGGTTTTCCACTGGGGAGAGTAGTGACATCCTTCTCGTGGTAGCGGTGAAAAATAAGACTGGGCCCGCCCACAATGTTATCTTTTAGACAATTATGCATGTCCGCATCTTTCTGTTGTACCAGCGAGAAGTAAGTGGAACACTCTTGAAACAAATGGCGAAGGGCCAGCCCCGGTAAACTTAAGCACTCTTTAAAGATGTCCACGTGCATTTGGCGTTGAAAAAGTTGCACCATTTTCTCGGCCGCCTCCAGGAAAGGAACCACATCTAGGTTGTTGTACCATATGAGGAAATCTTCCAAGGTCTGCATATGTTCATCGTTCCATACCTGCTGTAGTTCACGGTACGTGTCTTCCGGACATTCCACTTGCTTCAAATCATCAAAGAAGGCGTGCCGAGATGGCAACTGTGTTTCCTGCAAACGGTCGAGCGATGATATATACGTGTAAGGGAACCTCCCTTTGGTTTGTGCACAGTTATAGGCCTTGACCCAATGATCATAGCTACAATTAGGAGCTAGGTAGTTGCGCACGTCCAGGAAATGCAGTGACGTAGTAGTGAGGGCCATATGATTATTGATCTTCTTGATCACCGACTTGAGGGTATCGGACTGGGCCAAGTAAGGGTAGAGAAACTCCTTCACCATGTTCAAATCATAGCGTCCCGAATTAAAGCCGAGCACCGGTAACTGGCCTAGGTATTGTAGGAAGCGCACTTTCAATTTCTCCGCATACGGTTTAGGTAGAGGAACATCCTGCGACTGCAGGGGCTGCGACTGCAGGGACTCGGACTGGCACTCGGACTCGGACTCTTCATCATCGCTGAACGCTACACCCGGTACAGGATTGCGGTCGCTCAGTTGGTCCAGTACGTGCTGAAACTTCACCACCAACAATGCCGTACTAGCCGCACTGACTTGCTCTAAATACTCCATCATGCGGGTAATCAACTCATGGGAGTTCCCCGTGGACACGAAACACACCGGAGCAGCGTCATAGCCAGGTACGTTGCTGGAAATACTGACACTCAGAGGAATATGGCGCTGCGTCCACTGCGTTTTCGCTGAAAACAGGTCCATGGGCTCCAACAGGGCCTCGAAATCATAACACGCCCGGTAGGGAAAATAACGGTCCTCTTCCGGTATGATGATACCCTCATCGGCCAGTTCCTGGAAAATAGTAGGCGTATTATGATACACTCCACCCGGATATACTCGCTTGACACTGTTGTCACAGATTTTCTCGTGGCGATGTAATTTGGACGATTCTTTGAAGACCCGATGGCATTGGGCACAACTGAAAGACTGAGCGTACTGGCTCATATTGGAGATCAGCGAAAAATGACTCACGCCATTGTCGTCGAACACATTCACTTTCATCGTAGCAGCATACCGTTGTGTGGATCGCCGAACCAATTCAGCCACAAATGTATCGTCATCCTCCCGTCGTAATCGATAGACAAAGATATTAATATGAAACAGGGACTCCACATCATCCAAATGCTTGAAGGGGACACCTCGAAAGTGCCGCTTATCCATGTCTTGCTGCTCTAAATATTCTTCCCAATAGTCATCGGCCACTGTGTCACAACACCGGGGGTCACACTCGTCCACATGCACGGCCAAACACCGAAACAGACATTTGCGGTCTTTGTAGGGCCCCTTCGCCCCTACTGTTAATGCATACAGGCCGTGTCGATGAAGCAACCACGGAGGCAGTAGTACAGGAGCACCGATAGGATGATCTCTCATTTTCGTGACGAAAAATGTGACGTTAGTCACCATTTGCACCAACCATTGGGTATTGGGGCGTTGCAACCGAGCCCATTCCAATGGATCCAACGTAGTCAATTGGTCGATGAGTGGCTCCAGAGAAATGTCATCCGTGATGGTGAATGGCTGGTCAAACACATACGAATTATTACTCGGATAGAAATACCGCAGCTGGTCCGTCTTTTTGTGCCGTAAGATATACCCAAATGTCACATTCAATTTGAAGGCAGTGACCTGATCTGTAAAAATGTTCTCGGCGTAAGTAGGAAGATACGTGAGGTCCTCCAACCGAAAATTATACAAGTCCAATAGACGACGGTCACGGTGGAAACAATGGCGTATGGTAGCCCAGTGACGTTGATAAATGTCCCTGACACGCTCATCTTCAGGCAAGACTTCAACCGGAGGTACTGCTGGGTCAAAGGGAAAATCTTCTCCACGTCTCATGCTTTTCGTCTCATACAAGCGGCTAGGCAGGTAGGAGGGCTGGCTGGCTGGCTGGCTGATCAAGTCAGGTCAGGTAAGTCAGATTGAATACACCCTTTCCCTAAAAATCGACTCCTTTTATACATTTTACTACTCGCGGCCATCTTGTACCCACCTCCCACATCTCACTCACACTGGCGGCCATCTTGTACCCACCTCCCACATCTCACTGACACTGGCGGCCATCTTGTACCCACCTCCCACATCTCACTCACACTGGCGGCCATCTTGTACCCACCTCCCACATCTCACTCACACTGGCGGCCATCTTGTACCCACCTCCCACATCTCACTCACACTGGCGGCCATCTTGTACCCACCTCCCACATCTCACTCACACTCGCGGCCATCTTGTACCCACCTCCCACATCATGACACTCGCGGCCATCTTGTACCCACCTCCCACATCATGACACTCGCGGCCATCTTGTACCCACCTCCCACATCTTGCACTCACTCACACTCGCGGCCATCTTGTACCCACCTCCCACACATGACACTGGCGGCCATCTTGTACCCACCTCCCACACATCACGCATGCGCACAAACACACTTATGACGTCACACAAGGTTCTGCGCATGCGCAGTGAAGCGCTATCTCATCAATTTAGCCTTTGTATACTACTAATCTTTCATTCATACAGTCGGCTTCCATATGTGCTGGCATCGAAATGGAATTCACGAGGAAAAGTCTCATTCACCAGGGAGCATGAATTACCTTGTAACCTAGATCCTATATATACATACACTTGCTTGTAATGAATTGTAGTGAGATCACAATCATAGTTTTAACACCAATGAGAACACTTACCACTGCCACGGCCGGTGATACCAATATCTCGGCCCGAGTCATGACGCCGAAGTAGCCTATGTTTGTGAGCACGTAACAACAGGCCGTAAGTGGAATGCCGATGATGATCGCCCGCGGTAAATTCCTAGAATCGAGAAACAGAAAATTCATAGTCGGTGTGGTATGGAAAATAACAACAAAACTAATTGCTACTCTCTCTCATTTTGATCGGATGACATCTCGTGTCGCTTTAACAAGAGCCGCAAAATGCTGTATCGGTGTAGTATGGGTATGGAAAAGTAGAAAGATCAGTTAAAACATCCACAGAAACGACGAGATTCCTCTCATGCATGTAAGCTTACATAGACACTGTAGAAAAGGAAAATAACACACTTACTTGTAAGGATTTTTCAACTCTTCTGTGATAAAATTCAGGTTGTTCCTATGGACAAGTATAGAATTGTTGTATAATGAATACGAGATAACATTTTTGGTTTGTGAATAAATTATACATTTTTAAATTGCAAAATTTTATGAGATCAGACCAAATAATAATTCTCATCAGCAAAATAAGTTTTATTTTATTCGAACTATATTTGTGGGACCGTTGTTTTCACTAACATTATCATCAAAATATAATTCCTGCCTACCATCCATCGTAAGCCCAAAGTCCGTTGTAGAAGGCCAAAGCAATGAGTGAAGGATCCGGGGATGTGTCTTCAAATCCTTCACTTATCGTCTCCGAATTACCTGAATATATTGGGAAAATTCAAATAAACATCTCAATAGAACACACACACACACATACACACACACGCACAAGACAGTGCCCTTGGGCTTGAGAATATACAATCGACCATTTAAAGTACACTTAGGAGAGAGAGAATTAAATTTAACGTCGCGTTCATCTACATTTAGGAAGGCCCACGAGACAATGAGATGGAAATGCAACCCAAATTGGATTCCGAGCGAGGACCTTTGTACAGACTTTAGGGTTTCGTTACCTTTAACATGCAACATATGAGAGCACCTTAAACGTGCAACAATCCCTCAGACAGACAGTTTTAGTCAGTGTATATTGGTAAACAATGAATGGAAAATACATACGTAAAAGGCTGAAAGATTTGGTTGAATGCAGAAGATGCTTTAGCAGTGTTTAGTAAAAGATTAAAATATGATAAATTCAGTGTGGGATGTTGGATGCATTGGAGGACTATAATAAATAATCTGACATATCGCGTGCGAAAAATATGGCGGAAGAACAAAAATATTCTGAACAAAAACAAAAGGCTTCAAGCCATTCTGGCTTTAATCATAACAATAATCTGAACAAAAATCGACCATAGAGGTCCATGTCCCACGCTAGCAGCACCAGTTATGGTGGATTACATCCACCATAACTGGCGCTGCTGCTGCGGGGGCCATGGACCTCTATGGTCGATTTTTTTTGGTCGATGGTATCTCATATCATTGATGAAGAGTATGATTCAAAAATGGAGATATCGCTGATGAGCTTAACATAATCTAATACAGCGGATGGCACCCATATTGGATTATGCACATCCATAAAACATAATACCAACTGTCCTCTCACCAATGCCCATGCACTCCCCAAGTTTGAAGTAGATTGGTTGAATCGTTCTAGAGTTATTGTCCAGACAAGATCTAAATGCTGAAAATCTAAGATGACTGATGGTGGTCATCTTGGATTACACAGGTAACTGAAAAGCAATGACCACTGTCCTCTCACCGATGTCAAGCCAAACTGCAAGATGGAAGTCGATCAGTTGAATTATTCTAGAGTTGTTGTCCAGACAAGATGCAACTGCTTAAAATGCAACATAATCCAATACCGCTGGTAGATGGCAGCCAAATTGGATTATGCTCGTTCACGAAACACAATCCTAACCGGGATCTCACCAAGGTCAATGGACTCCCCAAGTTTGAAGTAGATCAGTTGAATCGTACTCCAGCTATTGTCCGGACAAGATCAAACTGCTTAAAATCCAATGAAATCCAGTATGGCTGATGGTGGCCATATTGGATTAAGCACGTCCTTGAAAAACAATCCTAATCCTCCTCTCAACAATGCCAAGGCACTCCCCAGGTATGAAGTAGATCGGTTGAACCATTCTCGAGTTATTGTCTGGACAAGATCCAACTGCTTATAATCCAATATGGCTGACGGCGGCCATATTAGATTACGCACCTTGCTGAAAAACAATCCCAACCGTCCTCTCACCAATGTCAAGGCACACCCCAAGTTTGAAGTTGATCGGTTAAATCGTTCACGAGTTATTGTCCGGACAAGAAAATCTAAGATCCAAATGCTTATAATCCAATATGGCTGACGGCGGCCATATTGGATTATGCACATTGCTGAAAAACAATCCCACCTGTCCTCTCACCGATGTCAAGGCACTCCCCAAGTTTGAAGTAGATCAGTTGAATCGTACTCCAGTTATCGTCCAGACAAGATCAAACTGCTTAAAATCCAATGAAATCCAGTATGGCTGATGGTCGCCATATTGGATTAAGCACGTCCTTGAAAAACAATCCTAATCCTCCTCTCAACAATGTCAAGGCACTTCCCACATATGAAGTAGATCGGTTGAATCATTATCGAGTTATTGTCCGGACAAGATCCAACTGCTTATAATCCAATATGGCTGACGGCGGCCAACCGTCCTCTCATCAATGTCAAGGCACACCCCAAGTTTGAAGTTGATCGGTTAAATCGTTCGCGAGTTATTGTCCGGACAAGAAAATCTAAGATCCAACTGCTTATAATCCAATATGGCTGACGGCGGCCATATTAGATTACGCACATTGCTGAAAAACAATCCCAACCGTCCTCTCACCAATGTCAAGGCACACCCCATTGGATTATGCACATTGCTGAAAAACAATCCCAAGCGTCCTCTCGCCAATGTCAAGGCACACCCCAAGTTTGAAGTTGATCGGTTAAATCGTTCACGAGTTATTGTCCGGACAAGAAAATCTAAGATCCAACTGCTTATAATCCAAAATGGCTGATGGCGGCCATATTGGATTACGCACATTGCTGAAAAACAATCCCAACCGTCCTCTCGCCAATGTCAAGGCACACCCCAAGTTTGAAGTTGATCGGTTAAATCGTTCACGAGTTATTGTCCGGACAAGAAAATCTTACGGAGTTTTTGATAGCAAAAACTGTAGGAATCCCTGTGTACCTGTTTTCCCATCTGCAGATTCCAAAGATGAGGATACATGTGCATGTATTTTACCTTTAACATGTGTCCATTGGCCTAATCTCTTGTGGGTGAAGAGAAAATACAAATTGTTGGCTGGACAGAGCTACATGTAGATCCCAGACAGCATCAACATCTAAGCCCCGAGCAGTACATGTGCATGTATTTTATCTTTAAACATACGTCCAGGGTTAGCAGACAGTGGTGTACATGTAGGCCACACATACAAACAAATAGCCTTTATGCTAGTATGATTCAGATGGAAACTCATATGCTTTCGATATCAGTTGAAGAGAAAATATGCCTATTGACAGAAATACTCAGTTGCATAATACATGTAGCTGCACAATATGATAATTATGGCTGGGGCATTCACAGTGTTGTCATAGTACATGTACACATCAGTGAAACAGGGTTTAGGTTATGCCCTCAAACATTTATTAAAGCATAGCTTCATTGGCGTAGTAATTTTCTGGGCACATTAAATGCCGGTAATGACACAAAACATCCAATGGGCTTGTGGTTGAGCACTCAACAATACTGTACACCAAATTTGAAGTCTCTAGCTGGAACGGTTTGGCTTATATCACGTTCACATAATCAAGCAGACATTTTCTGTTACGTTGCCATGGAAACCACAAAAATCATCACAATGTACCCAAATTCGATACGCTTGTGGTTGACTACCCAACAATAGTACAAAGCAAATATGAACTCTCTATCGCCAACGATTAGGTTTTTATCGCGTTCACATCGTCATATGAAAATTTTCCGTGACAAATTTCACCACAAAGTACCCAAATTTAATAGGCTTGTGGTGGACCACCAACAATCCTGTATACCAACTTTGAAATCTCTAGAAGCAACGGTTTGGTTTGTAGACCGGTCACAAGAATTGTTGACGACTGACGACCGCACGGCCTGGCGTACATGCCGACGACAAGACCCCGCAGCCTAATAGGCTGAGGGGTAAAACGTTGTTGGTAAACCCCCAAAATGCAACGGTCTTGAAATAACATGAGGGTGAAACACTCGAAACCCCTCGGCTTCCCCTAAGTAATTGAGAATTTGCTGGGAACATCCAACATACTATGGCTATATATACTAATTATCTTACTAATCATCCAGAATTGTTCTTTCTAGACCATATCACTAATTACAAGCGTCTGGTCCGGCATTCATAATTCAGCCGTCGTCCATTAAAGAATATCCGCGTTATAGTGCTGCAGATATCAGCTAGGTTACATTCAAGCAGATATGAAAATTTAGATTATTACGCCCATAAAGAGGTATAACCTTGTAAGATAAGGGCCGAGACGAATAATGTTTTTGTAGGCTTCTAGAAATATAACTAGATAAATCAGTTTCAAAAGGTGGTAGCTGTATCAACAATTCCTCAAATATAACTGATTACATTAAACCATACACAATGTTATTCAAGCATATGAGACACATGATATTAGTTGGGATGTGGATTATTTTCAACAAAGAACAGGATATTTACCTGCGGCGATCATATAAAACCCTCCAACTGTGATAACAGCTACAGCAAGTAGTTTGGCGGCTGTGAACACAATCTGAACTCGTGCAGCAATTTTCACACTGAAACAGTTGACGAATGTGATAATTACTGAAAAAAAGAAATGGAACAAAAATAAATTGAATGCATAATACATTTATTTATTTATTTTATTATTTATTTAGAATATTCAATTATCTTGGATAGGTGATTATATCGAGTAGCTACTAAAGCTGCTAAAAAAACATCCACAAAAAACAATCGCGCCAATATTGATGGTCGGGAGGCATACATTCATCACCATATTTTATCGCTATTATCGGGTGAGTTATCAGTTGCTGTAAAACCATACATTTTCCAGTCCAGTATTACTATTACTATACGCAATATTCGCGTTGCTTTGGTCCGGAAAACTATGACATCTTCGTATGATAACATCTTTAATAAAAAATGTATAATTCGTTTATCAAATGGTTTCACCCTTCAGCAATCAAACATACTGAAATACATGATCATTCCCTTTGGGGAAATATGAATGATAAAATTACCTGTTCCTGGCATTCAGACACACTGAAAAAACATGTATATAGCTTCCAATGTGGTTAGTTCATAAAAAACAGCTGAATATTATTCGACATTTTAGACATGACATATTTGGTATACCTTGTGTACGGAAGCATAGATAGGACATGGGTGAAAATTATTTTTTCGCCCAAGAAATTATCTCCGACCCGGAGATACAGCTCCGACCTGGAGAAAATTAACTTCGACTCCGAGATACATCTCCGACCCGGAGAAACTTATCTCCGACCCGGAGAAACTTATCTCCGACCCGGAGAAACTTATCTCCGACCAGGAGAAACTTATCTCCGACCCGGAGAAAATTATCTCAGGGTCGGAGATAATTTTCTCCCGGTCGGAGATGTATCTCGGGTCGGAGATAATTTTCTCCGGGTCGGAGATAATTTTCTTTGGGTCGGAGATGTATCTCGGGTCGGAGATGTATCTCCGGGTCGGAGATAATTTCGTGGACGAAAAAATAATTTTCACCCATGTATCTACAAGCACATCAGGATGAATTTAGCTTGTGTCTAAATGCTGACCAGGAGTTTGTTCCTTACCCATGGCACACGCTGTTATCAGCTTGATAGGCATGGTTGGGGGATCGCAGTCCGGGAAGAATGGTTTGACGATGTATGTACCCAGACTGAGGGAAATGACAGAGAACATGACAGGGCGGATGATGAAGATGCCGACCCAGGCGTACAGGAAAGACGGCAACTGTCCGAACGTCCGACCCATGCCTTTGTAAGTGAACATGTAGTAGGCATGCTCGCCGCCCGACAAAGGCACACAGGTTCCTAGCTCGGCATACAAAAGAGCACCTGTTGGAATAAATAAGAGAAAATGAAATAATGTTATATGATCAATATGACGATACAAATATACTAGAACAGATACAGTCAAAGACAAACGCCGTTTATTGTAATCCCCCACTCTCCTCCTTGTGTTCCTGTGGTACATCCAAACCTCTCAACCCTGTGTTCACAATGGATGGAGGCAATCGACGAACAAGTCGAGTTCATTGAGCGTAGAGTACCGGTACTCCAACATTTGTACGTGTATCAAGACACTGCTTCTTGTGGAGTACACAAAGTATGACAGGAAACTAGGTTTTTATCAAGTCTCTCGTGAATGGAAATTATCAGTGTATTTATTATGTCAACGTAAACTTGTTCGGTATAACATATTAATATATATTCTCACAGTTATGAGTCAACAGACAAATTATTTCCAGTCTTCTTTTTAGAAAAACAAACACGTACAGATTAAAACATGGATGTATACCGTCACATACGTTTTGACGAGATCGCCTTAATGATGAATTATCTTTACTAGCTAGGATGAAGAAACATACCGAGGAGGGAGAGGACCCCACAGGCGGCCCAGACGATTAGACTCATACCCACAGATCCCGAGTATTTGAGGACACCAGTCGGGGAAATAAAGATCCCGGAGCCTGAAATGTAAACATGTTTGTAAAAATAAGGCCATCAATTAGAAGATTTACAAGATTTGTGGGATATTGTGGGGCACAGAATGTGGGGATATTGTGAGGCAGAGTTTGTGGGGATATTGCGGGGCAGAGTATGTGGGGATATTGTGGGGGCACAGTATGTGGGGATATTGTGGGGCAGAATATGTGAAAATATTGTGCGGCAGGGTTTGTGGGGATATTGTGGGGCGGAGTATGTGGGGATTGTGTAGGGCAGAGTATGTGGGGATATTGCGGAGCAGAGTATGTGAAGATATTGCGGGACACAGTATGTGGGGATATTGTGGGGCAGAGTATGTGGGGGTATTGTTGGGCACAGTATGTGGATATATTGTGGGGCAGAGTATGGTGCGATATTGTGGGGCAGAGATTGTGGGGATATTGCGGGATACAGTATGTGGGGATATTGTGGGCAGAGTATGTGGGGATATTGTGGGGCAGAGTATGTGGGGATATTGTAGGGCACAGTATGTGGGGATATTGCGGGGCACAGTATGTGGGGATATTGTGGGGCAGAGTATGGTGCGATATTGTGGGGCAGAGATTGTGGGGATATTGCGCGGACACAGTATGTGGGGATATTGTAGGGCACAGTATGTGGGGATATTGCGGGGCAGAGTATGTGGGGATATTGTGGGGCACAGTAGGTGAGGATATTGTGGGGCAGAATATGTGCAGCAGTTTGTGGGGATATTATGGACAGAGTATGTGGTGATATCGTGGGACAAATTATGTGGGAATATTATGGGCAGAGTATGTGGTGATATCATGGGGCAGAGTATGTGGGGATATTGGGGCGCAGATTTTGTGGAGATATTGCGGGGCAGAGTATGTATGTAGGGATTTGGTAAGTACATTATATAGGACTCAGTCGGTGCAAGGACAATTATTACGTTATCCACATCCATGTATTAATTTCATGCCCATCTAAAGTTCCACTTTCTCTCCGCAAACTCAACATAAGTGACGACCTACCTAGTAATCGCAATAAAAGCAAATAACCACAAAAACACAAAATCGACCATAGAGGTCCCTGTCCCCCGCCAGCAGCACCAGTTATGGTGGATTGCATCCACCGTAACTGGTGCTGCTGCTGTGGGGCACATGGACCTCTATGGTCGATTTGTTTTTGGTCGATGATATCTCATATCATTGATAAAGAGTATGATTTTGAAAATGGAGATCTGTCTGATGAGCCATACATCCCAAAAGTCGATCATTTCAATTCTCGAGATCCAACTACTGAAAATTCAAGACAGCTGGCAGTTATCTTGTATTACATAGGTAACTGAAAAGCAATCCCAACTATCCTCCCACCAATATCAAGACACTCTTTGAAGTCGATCAGCTGAACCATTCTCGAGTTATTAGTCAGACAGGAAATGTGTAAAGAACCAACTGTTGATAAGGCAAGATTGCTGATGGCGGCCATCTTGGGTTATACAGGTAAGCATTCCTAACCATTCTCTCACCGATGTCAAGCCACTCTCCAAGTTTGAAGCCGATCAGTCCCAACAGTCTTTAGTTATTGCCCGGACAAGATCCAAGCGCTTAAAATCCAACATAGCTGATCTTGGATAACGCAAGTAACTCCCAACTGTCCTCTCACTGCATGATGTGAATTCACTCTGCATGTTTAAAGTTGATCATTTCAATAGTCTCGAGTTCTTCGTCGGACAAGAAATGTGTAACGATACAACTGCTGACGATGCAAGATGTCTGATGGCAGCCATCTTGGATTACACAGGTAAATGAATTCAAGATGGCTGACAGTGGCTATCTTGGAGTATGCAGATAATCGAAAAGCAATTCCAAGCCCTCTCGCCGATGTCAAGACACTCTCCAAGTCTGAAGTCGATCGGTTCAATCGTTCTTGATTTAATATTTGAACAAGATCAACCGGCTGAAATCCAAGAAGGATGGCGGCCATCTTGAAGTACACAGGTAACTGAAAAGCATGTTAACCGTCCTCTCACCGAAGTCAAGATTCTCTCCAAATTTGAAGTCGATTGGTTAAATAGATTTTTTGGTCAGGCAAGTATGTGTAAAGATCGGACAGTGCAAGATGGCTGATGGCGGCCATCTTGGATTATACAAGAGCCTGAAAAGCAATCCCAACTGTTCTCTCACCGATGTCAAGGCACTCTTCAAATTTAAAGTCGATTGGTTCAATAGTTATTGGTCGGACAAGTATGTGTCAAGATCCAACTGCTGACAATCCAAGATGGCTGATTGAGGTCATCTTGGATTACTCAGGTAACTGAAAAGCAATCCCAACCGTCCTCTCACCGATGTCAAGACACTTTCCAATTTTGAGGTCGATCGGTTCAATAGTTCTCGAGTTATTGGTCGGACAAGAAATGTGTAAAGATACAACTGCTGAAATCCAAGATGGCTGATTGAGGTCATCTTGGATTACTCAGGTAACTGAAAAGCAATCCCAACCGTCCTCTCACCGATGTCAAGACAATATGCAAGTTTGAAGTCGATCGGTTCACCGGTTCTCGAGTTATTGATCGGACAAGAAATGTGTAACGGAATTACGGAATAACGGAATTACGGACGCCCGGTGTTTCCAAGTCACCCCCCCCCCCCACACTTATGTAGCGGGGGACAAAAATAACCATAATACGAAGCTGCGCATCAAAAAACCCCTCGGCTCTGGGTACACCAAGATGTCAGGAACACCAAGCAGTCAAGTCACAAATATACAGATTATCAAAAAATTTGCAATTAGAAATGACCCCTAAGATTTCCGTCCAATCAGAGAAACCGATATTCATTACATAAATTTCTTGATGCATCAATGATGTATACCAAATTTTACATCGAGCATTTGAACGGTATCAGAGATAGAGATCATTAATGATTTCGCATAAATTAAAGATGGCCGCCCATCCTTCCCGCCACTCAGCGGAACTGATGTGGTTATTCATTGAAAGTCTCTTGATACATTGATGCTGTATACCAAGTTTCGTATAGAACACTGAAATGGTATCAGAGATATACATCGTTCAAGATTTTGCATAAATTAAAGATGGCCACCCAGGTTTCCGCCCAATCAGAGAAACCAAAACTGTCATTTGTCGTAAGTCTCTTGATGCATCGATGATGTATACCAAATTTTAAATCCAGCACTTGAACGGTATCAGAAAACGAGATCATTAATGATTTTGCATAAATTAAAGATGGCCGCCCATCCATCCCGCCACTCAGAGGAACTGATGTGGTTATTCATTGCAAGTCAGTTGATACATCGATGCTCTATACCAAGTTTGGTATAGAACACTTAAATTGGATCTGAGATATATATCATTAAAGTTTTTGCATAAATTAAAGATGGCCGCCAAGGTTTTCGGTCAATCAGGTCCCGATTCAAAGTATCTGGATGTATCGATGATGTATACCAACTTTCATATAAAACAACTGAATGGTAACAGAAATATGTATCATTATCGATTTCGCATAAATTAAAGATGGCCTCCAGGATTTCCAGCTAATCAGAAAAGCCGGTTTGGTAATTCATTGAAAGTTGCTTGATGTATCGATGATGTATACCAACTTTCGTATTGAACAGTTGAATGGTTTCCGAGATATGGATCATTATCCATTTCGCATAAAATTAAAGATGGCCGCCAAGGTTTTCACCCAATCAGGTCCCAATTAAATAGGCTTCTGGTCCTTGACTAGGTAAATAAGCATACCAAATTTGGAATTCTTCAGTGGAACCGTTCTCCGGCTATCTCGCTCACGTACGGACGTACGGACAGACGGACGTACAAGACGACGACAATACCCCATGGCCAAAATTGGCCGAGGGGTAAAAACGGCACAAAACCGCAACAATACTAGGAGACACAAATAATATTCAGCATCAATTAGATCGAACCTTTCGCTTTTGTGTATTTCGGCTATGTTTTTGCAGGGAATTTTAAATATATCTCAATGATCATATTTCGAACCAAAACTAATCGAATGTTTCCAATATCGTCATATTCCCATCGTTATGTCGGAATATTATCTTGGTTAATGGAGATATCGTATTAGACGTTCCCTATAAAACTCAAAAATGACTAAACGTTCATTTTAAAACGTCCGATTTCGTTTATCCTAATTGTAGTTTACAGTTTCAAAGTATATGTGACGTGTACATACGAAAAACTCCTTTGTGTGTGATGGTAATAAAGCCGATTTTTTCCACTCCAAAACCTGCCATATAAGATTTTTCTTGAAGTTTACATACTGAAATATTCCCTTCGAAAAAACCGAGATGTTCAGTTGCATAAAAATGGAGATACGATTGATCAAAATGTGCTCCCGGGCTTATTTTTGTATTTTTGGGCATTTTCATGAAGGATTTTCTCCTGTAGCAAAAATATGACACCTCAAACCAACACCATTCGTGGTTCTTTCCAATAAACAAACTTCCTAATATATTGTCTGACAACATTATTTTGGTCCGAGGCGTCATATTTTTGCTATAAGAGAAAATCCTCACTGTGAATGCCTCAAAGATACCAAATCCTACTGCAACGTTGTCTGGGGAAATACTTATTGAACCCATCTTGAAACATTGAATCCAGAATATAATCATTCGCATAATAGCGTTAACTGATAGAATTGCGCATTCAGATCCATTTTTATCGAATTAAATATTTTGCCTACTACTAATCTAAATGATCACTGCGCTGACTGTTCACTCATAAGTTAATTTTCCACGCAGTGTCCACTGTGTTGTTACCTGTATCATTCGGAAGCAACTTTTCAAAACAAATCGGATCCCTCATTTCATTCTTCGAGGGCTAAAGGCCGTCGTCTTTGGATCAAGTACTCCCTGGTTTAAAATCAGTTTCATCCATTTCTATGTCCAAATCAAATTAATATCACACCATATTATAGTTTCCATTGTGTTGCCCCGTTATTATCAGCATATATACCAATTATAAGTTAACTTAATGTAGTTGACTGTCAGAGGATACTTATGTTTTATGTTCTTATCGCTTATATTTCCATCATTATTCAATATACGTATAACTTTCTTTTATATGGGATAGAACAAGCCCTCTTTGCCATTAATTTATGTTGGTAAATGGAACTCAACTGAAACAAGCGTTCTGAGAACCCCAACATCTCGCCTTGCGGGGTCATTCGCCGAAGGTCCAGCAGTATTGAAAGCATACATGTAGAGGAAACAATAAGGTCTGGAATAGGTGATGTGGTACAGACAATGTCTGCAATAGATTATCTGGTACAGACAATAACATCAGTCCCATGTGGGATTACTGGCATATAAGTTAATTCCATGTAGGATGGATAGGTCAGCGCCATCGGATTTACTGGTGCATAGGGCAGTCCAGTGTGAGATTACTGCTGGATAGGTCAGTCCCATGTGAGATTACTGCTGGATAGGCCAGTCCTGTGTAGGATTACTGCTGGGTGAACCAGTCCCATGTGTTATTACTGATGGATAGACCAGCCCCCTGTGGGATTACTGCTTGATAGTCCAGTCCCAAGTTGGATTACTGCTGGATAGGCCAGTCCTGTCTGGGATTACTGCTGGATAGATGAGTCTCGTATGGAGTTAATGCTGGATAGGACAGTCTCGTATGGGATTACTGCTGCATACTGCAGGGGTTGAAATGTTTCAAATAATTTACCTGTCACACGAGACAGGTGACCAAGAAATCAACACGTCACCTTTAACAGTTACCTGAACATGCGGCCGTTGGAATTTTCAAGCATGTAATTCAAGATTAATGACAAAGCCACATGTTGCAAGCTACCAATAAATTAATGACACCTTGTTTCCATGCACTAATTAGCAGCTGCTTTGAATGAATTTTGTCTAACAACACCAAAAAAAAATCACTGACACTGGAGGCAGGTAATTTATTTCTCTACCTGTCTCTAGACAGGTGTAAATTTCGACCCCTGTGGCATAGGCAGTCCAGTGTGGGATTACTGCTGCATACGGCAATCCTGTGTGGGATTACGGCTGGGGAGGCCAGTCCCATGTGGGATTACTGCTGGATAGGCTAAACCTGTGTGGGATTACAGCGGGATAGGTCAGTCCCATGTAGAATTATGGCTCGATAGGTCAGTGCCATGTGGGATCACTGCTGCGTATTGCAGTCCAGTGTCATATTACCTGGATAGGTCAGTCCCATGTGAGATTACTGCTGCATACATGTAGGCCAGTCCCGTGTGGAATTACTGCTGGATAGGCCAGTCCCATGTGGGATTACTGCTGGATAGGTCAGTCCAGTCTGGGATTACTGCTGGATAGGTCAGTCCCGTGTGGCATTACTGCTGGATAGGCCAGTGCCATTTGGGATTACTGCTGGATAGGTCAGTCCTGTGTGAGATTACTGCTGGATAGGCCAGTCCCAAATGGGATTACTGCTGGATAGACCAGTTCGGTCTGGGATTACTGCTGGATAGGTCAGTCCCGTGTGGCATTACTGCTGGATAGGCCAATGCCATTTGGGAATACAGCTGGATAGGTCAGTCCCGTGTGAGATTAGTGCGGGAGAGCTGTGACCTAGGAAAACATAAAACATGTCCACCAAGTTTTATAATCATCCCACGAAAGGTTCAACAAACTTTCCATGTACAGGTGTACATGTATATACCGATGTACATGTGCACTTCAGCTAAACGCAAAACTCTATCATAGGGATTTTAACATTGGAGCAACCCAGGGGTAGTACCCCCAGGTGGCATACCCACCCCCCATATTTTTATATTTTACATGTCACTGAAAAGCCATCCCAACCGTCCTCTCACCGATGTCAAGACACTTTCCAATTTTGAGGTCGATCGGTTCAATAGTTCTCGAGTTATTGGTCGGACAAGAAATGTGTAAAGATACAACTGCTGAAATCCAAGATGGCTGATTGAGGTCATCTTGGATTACTCAGGTAACTGAAAAGCAATCCCAACCGTCCTCTCACCGATGTCAAGACAATATGCAAGTTTGAAGTCGATCGGTTCACCGGTTCTCGAGTTATTGATCGGACAAGAAATGTGTAACGGAATTACGGAATAACGGAATTACGGACGCCCGGTGTTTCCAAGTCCCCCCCCCCCCCCACTTATGTGGCGGGGGACAAAAATAACCATAATACGAAGCTGCGCATCAAAAAACCCCTCGGCTCTGGGTACATTCATAATGTATTCAATTTGAACCAAGATGTCAGGAACACCAAGCAGTCAAGTCACAAATATACAGATTATCAAAAATTTTGCAATTAGAAATGACCCCTAAGATTTCCGTCCAATCAGAGAAACCGGTATTCATTACATAAATTTCTTGACGCATCAATGATGTATACTAAATTTTACATCGAGCATTTGAACGGTATCAGAGATAGAGATCATTAATGATTTCGCATAAATTAAAGATGGCCGCCCATCCTTCCCGCCACTCAGCGGAACTGATGTGGTTATTCATTGAAAGTCTCTTGATACATTGATGCTGTATACCAAGTTTCGTATAGAACACTGAAATGGTATCAGAGATATACATCGTTCAAGATTTTGCATAAATTAAAGATGGCCACCCAGGTTTCCGCCCAATCAGAGAAACCAGAACTGTCATTTGTCGTAAGTCTCTTGATGCATCGATGATGTATACCAAATTTTAAATCCAGCACTTGAACGGTATCAGAAAACGAGATCATTAATGATTTTGCATAAATTAAAGATGGCCGCCCATCCATCCCGCCACTCAGAGGAACTGATGTGGTTATTCATTGCAAGTCAGTTGATACATCGATGCTCTATACCAAGTTTGGTATAGAACACTTAAATTGGATCTGAGATATATATCATTAAAGTTTTTGCATAAATTAAAGATGGCCGCCAAGGTTTTCGGTCAATCAGGTCCCGATTCAAAGTATCTGGATGTATCGATGATGTATACCAACTTTCATATAAAACAACTGAATGGTAACAGAAATATGTATCATTATCGATTTCGCATAAATTAAAGATGGCCTCCAGGATTTCCAGCTAATCAGAAAAGCCGGTTTGGTAATTCATTGAAAGTTGCTTGATGTATCGATGATGTTTACCAACTTTCGTATTGAACAGTTGAATAGTTTCCGAGATATGGATCATTATCCATTTCGCATAAAATTAAAGATGGCCGCCAAGGTTTTCACCCAATCAGGTCCCAATTAAATAGGCTTCTGGTCCTTGACTAGGTAAATAAGCATACCAAATTTGGAATTCTTCAGTGGAACCGTTCTCCGGCTATCTCGCTCACGTACGGACGTACGGACAGACGGACGTACAAGACGACGACAATACCCCATGGCCAAAATTGGCCGAGGGGTAAAAACGGCACAAAACCGCAACAATACTAGGAGACACAAATAATATTCAGCATCAATTAGATCGAACCTTTCGCTTTTGTGTATTTCGGCTATGTTTTTGCAGGGAATTTTAAATATATCTCAATGATCATATTTCGAACCAAAACTAATCGAATGTTTCCAATATCGTCATATTCCCATCGTTATGTCGGAATATTATCTTGGTTAATGGAGATATCGTATTAGACGTTCCCTATAAAACTCAAAAATGACTAAACGTTCATTCTAAAACGTCCGATTTCGTTTATCCTAATTGTAGTTTACAGTTTCAAAGTATATGTGACGTGTACATACGAAAAACTCCTTTGTGTGTGATGGTAATAAAGCCGATTTTTTCCACTCCAAAACCTGCCATATAAGATTTTTCTTGAAGTTTACATACTGAAATATTCCCTTCGAAAAAACCGAGATGTTCAGTTGCATAAAAATGGAGATATGATTGATCAAAATGTGCTCCCGGGCTTATTTTTGTATTTTTGGGCATTTTCATGAAGGATTTTCTCCTGTAGCAAAAATATGACACCTCAAACTAACACCATTCGTGGTTCTTTCCAATAAACAAACTTCCTAATATATTGTGTGACAACATTATTTTGGTCTGAGGCGTCATATTTTTGCTATAAGAGAAAATACTCACTGTGAATGCCTCAAAGATACCAAATCCCACTGCAACGTTGTCTGGGGAAATACTTATTGAACCCATCTTGAAACATTGAATCCAGAATATAATCATTCGCATAATAGCGTTAACTGATAGAATTGCGCATTCAGATCCATTTTTTATCGAATTAAATATTTTGCCTACTACTAATCTAAATGATCACTGCGCTGACTGTTCACTCATAAGTTAATTTTCCACGCAGTGTCCACTGTGTTGTTACCTGTAACATTCGGAAGCAACTTTTCAAAACAAATCGGATCCCTCATTTCATTCTTCGAGGGCTAAAGGCCGTCGTCTTTGGATCAAGTACTCCCTGGTTTAAAATCAGTTTCATCCATTTCTATGGCCAAATCAAATTGATATCACACCATATTATAGTTTCCATTGTGTTGCCCCGTTATTATCAGCATATATACCAAGTATAAGTTAACTTAATGTAGTTGACTGTCAGAGGATACTTATGTTTTATGTTCTTATCGCTTATATTTCCATCATTATTCAATATACGTATAACTTTCTTTTATATGGGATAGAACAAGCCCTCTTTGCCATTAATTTATGTTGGTAAATGGAACTCAACTGAAACAAGCGTTCTGAGAACCCCAACATCTCGCCTTGCGGGGTCATCCGCCGAAGGTGCAGCAGTATTGAAAGCATACATGTAGAGGAAACAATAAGGTCTGGAATAGGTGATGTGGTACAGACAATGTCTGCAATAGATTATCAGGTACAGACAATAACATCAGTCCCATGTGGGATTACTGGCATATAAGTTAATTCCATGTAGGATGGATAGGTCAGCGCCATCGGATTTACTGGTGCATAGGGCAGTCCAGTGTGAGATTACTGCTGGATAGGTCAGTCCCATGTGAGATTACTGCTGGATAGGCCAGTCCTGTGTAGGATTACTGCTGGGTGAACCAGTCCCATGTGTTATTACTGATGGATAGACCAGCCCCCTGTGGGATTACTGCTTGATAGTCCAGTCCCAAGTTGGATTACTGCTGGATAGGCCAGTCCTGTCTGGGATTACTGCTGGATAGATGAGTCTCGTATGGAGTTAATGCTGGATAGGACAGTCTCGTGTGGGATTACTGCTGCATACTGCAGGGGTTGAAATGTTTCAACACGAGACAGGTGACCAAGAAATCAACACGTCACCTTTAACAGTTACCTGAACATGCGGCCGTTGGAACTGTCAAGCATGTAATTCAAGATTAATGACAAAGCCACATGTTGCAAGCTACCAATAAATTAATGACACCTTGTTTCCATGCACTAATTAGCAGATGCTTTTAATGAATTTTGTCTAAGAACATCAAAAAAAAATCACTGACACTGGAGGCAGGTAATTTATTTCTCTACCTGTCTCTAGACAGGTGTAAATTTCGACCCCTGTGGCATAGGCAGTCCAGTGTGGGATTACTGCTGCATACGGCAATCCTGTGTGGGATTACGGCTGGGGAGGCCAGTCCCATGTGGGATTACTGCTGGATAGGCTAAACCTGTGTGGGATTACAGCGGGATAGGTCAGTCCCATGTAGAATTATGGCTGGATAGGTCAGTGCCATGTGGGATCACTGCTGCGTATTGCAGTCCAGTGTCATATTACCTGGATAGGTCAGTCCCATGTGAGATTACTGCTGCATACATGTAGGCCAGTCCCGTGTGGAATTACTGCTGGATAGGCCAGTCCCATGTGGGATTACTGCTGGATAGGTCAGTCCAGTCTGGGATTACTGCTGGATAGGTCAGTCCCGTGTGGCATTACTGCTGGATAGGCCAGTGCCATTTGGGATTACTGCTGGATAGGTCAGTCCTGTGTGAGATTACTGCTGGATAGGCCAGTCCCAAATGGGATTACTGCTGGATAGACCAGTTCGGTCTGGGATTACTGCTGGATAGTTGAGTTCCATATGGGATTACTGCTGGATAGGTCAGTCCCGTGTGGGATTACTGCTGGATAGGCCAATGCCATTTGGGAATACAGCTGGATAGGTCAGTCCTGTGAGACAGTGCGGGAGAGCTGTGACCTAGGAAAACATAAAACATGTCCACCAAGTTTTATAATCATCCCACGAAAGGTTCAACAAACTTTCCATGTACAGGTGTACATGTATATACCGATGTACATGTGCACTTCAGCTAAACGCAAAACTCTATCATAGGGATTTTAACATTGGAGCACCCCAGGGGTAGTACCCCCAGGTGGCATACCCACCCTCCATATTTTTATATTTTTTTAAAATATTTTTTCTAATTTTTCTAGATTTTTTGTTAATTAGCTAAACCAAAAACCTTATCATTTCCAGGCAGGTGACACCGACACCGACACCGACGACGGCATCCTCTTTCCCCCCTCACAATATCTCCCCTTTACTTCGAAAGGCGAGATAAAAATCGAATATTCGTGACTCAACATGCGCGACTGTTCAGAGTTCTGTTTTCGTGTAAATTCGGGGAAGTTAAATATTAAAGACGGTAGAGAATAGAAATATCAAGGTAAAAATTCTCGCTATAAGGCGCACACCTTTTAACTTTAGATAGACAATATACATATACTTATTGTCCCCCGCCGCAACGCGGCCGGGGACTTTAAAATGGTTCTTGCTTCTTTGTGTCCGTGGATGTCCGTGTACGTCCGTGCATGTGTGTTCGAAGCGATAACTTCCTAATGCTTCGTTGGATTGTTCCGAAATTCAGCATATGCATTCCTTGCGACAAGACGCCATTCGGTGTTGCTTCTTTGTGTCCGTGGATGTCCGTGTACGTCCGTGCATGCCTGTTTGAATTTTCCGCAAGCGATAACTTCCCAACGCTTTGTTGGATTGTTCCGAAATTCGGCATACGCATTCATTGCGACAAGACGCCATTCGGTATTGCATTTCATCAACATCTGCCTGAAGGTGGCACCACTGGGTCAAAATGGATCTTGGTTGTTTGTGGCCGGGTATGTCAGTTTGAATTCTTTACAAGCGATAACTTCCAAATGCTTTGTTGGATTCTCCTGAAATTTGGCATACACATTCCTTGTGAGAAGACGCTGTTGTGTACTGCATTTCAGTAACATTTGCCTGAAGGTGGCGCCATTGAGTTTCGCTGAGACCATTTTTCAAATCGTTAAGACTGTACATGTACCAGGATACAGGACCAGGGGGACAAAAATTGCACCATGTTGATAGGTCTGCTTATGGCTGACAACAGGGTGGATTTATTCCTAACAGCTGATCTCAATTTAAAATGTACCCACACATTGATTTGGATTGATTGTTGTTTTCTGGGTTAATAAATCTTGGGACCTGGGCTGATGAGCCCCATAAAATTACAAGGCCTGACACATGACATCAATGATTAAGAATATTGCCATAGCAGTGTTTATTTCCAAAAAAATAATAATAATACTAACTTTTGACACATACATTAGAATGACTTGGTTCCACAAAGTAAAATTTTCCAAATAATAATAATACTTTAATTGTTTTTGTCCCCCGCCGCAACGTGGCCGGGGACTTTAAAATAATTCTTGCTTCTTTGTGTCCGTGGATGTCCGTGTACATCCGTGCATGCCTGTCTGAATTTCCCGCAAGCGATAACTTCCTAACGCTTTGTTGGAGTGTTCCAAAATTCGGCATACGCATTCCTTGCGACCGACGCCAGTTGGTATTGCATTTCAGCAACATCTGCCTGAAGGTGGCACCACTGGGTCAAAATGGGTCTTGCTTCTTTGTGTCCGTGGACACTGTTAAAAATTTTCACAAGTGATAACGTCCAAATGCTTCGTCGGATTCTCCCGAAATTCGGCATACGCATATCTTGCGACAAGACACTGGTTGCTACTGCATTTCAGCAACATCTGCCTGAAGGTGGCGCCACTGAGTTTCGCTTCTTCGTGTCCGTTCCAGTTAAAATGGGTCTAGCTCTCTTTGTGTCGGTCTGTTCAAATTCTTCACAGACGATAACTTCCAAAAGCTTTGTCGGATTTCTTCGAAATTTAGCATATACACTCATTGTGACCAGACGTGGGTTGGTATTGCGCTTCAGCAAGAGCCACCTGAAGGTGGCGCCACTGGGTCTTGTTCCAATCTTCTGTGCATGTCTGTGGTTTCCATTCAAATTCTTCACAAGCGATAACTTCCAAATACTTTGTTTAATTAAGCATTCCTAGGGCTGCCTTATGTGTTTGTCATTTTCTTCTTTCTTTCGCTTCTCGCTGTTAGTTTTGAATTTCATGTCGCTTTAAATGACAGACACCATTTTATTAAATTTTGCTATCAAATCATTCTATTCCACATCATATGATTTACCCTAAAGCTTTTGCATGAACCATATTTTATTTCAGAAGTATAATATTGAATAACTGGCGGGATTTCCCCCGCAGTAGTGAACCCCTATTTTGGCAACGATTTGGTGTAAGACTCACGAAATATAATTGACAAAGGATCTGCTGGAAGTTGTATTGTCAGTCTTTTGTCCAGGATATTACCTTTTCAATAGGAGGTCTTATACCAAAGCCTTGCCCCTATTTTTTTCAATTTCGTGTCATCTTAAACGAAGGACAACATTTCCTTCAATTTTACCATCAAATAATTGTATTCCACGTCATATGATTTACCCTAAAGCTTCTGCACGAATCATTTGTGTCCACACGTGTAACTTATATTTATTACAACTGAGTTCCGAAAGTTTGGCGTTTCGCCAACTTGCGCCTACATGTAGCACCACCTCGTGTCAAATCTAAATTTGATTTCGCTCATCGGATTTTTCTCCAATTTGGTATTCAGATACCATCCCATGATATGTCCCTTGGGATTGTATTTCGCCTGCTTCTAAATACTGGTGGCGACACCTGGTGGAAAAATCTGAAATTTGTTTCTGGAAATAATTAGACAACTGCTCATCAGATTCTTCTCAAATTTGGTATTCATATGCCATAAGATGTCACTTGGAATTGTGTTTCGCACACTTGCGCCTACAAATCTAAATTTGGTTTGCGGGCAATAACTTTAAGACCCCTCTTCAGATTCTTCCCAAACTTGAAGTTTGTATGCTGATACATGTACCATGTCATGAGATGATGCTTGGGATTGCGTTTTGCCCACTTGCACCTACAGGTGGTGACACCTGGTGGCAAATTTAAAATTTGGTTTCTGGACAATAGGTCGAGGATGCATTCCGCTTCTTTTCAAATTTGGTTTGCAGATAATATACCTTGAGATGTCACTTGGGGTTGCTTCTAGGTTACATAATTTCCATGCTTCACTGCATGGAAACTATATCACAGAAGCAATCAACGTTCAGTCAACCGTTCTGAGTTGATTTTAAAACTTGGGAAGGCAGCCAACGCCTATGAAGTAGCAGTTGCCTCCCTCATGTATATCCGCCGAGACTAACAATGTTAAAAAAATATTGCTGCCATTTCGGTGGGGGACTTAGCATCCTCTGGCTGCTTGTTACTATAATAACCAGGTGTAGGTTACAATCCCAAGAACGAATACAGTAGCGATGGAGGTGTTGTCATTAATATTAAAACATGATGTACCAATAATATATACGGATGTACACAATTGACTTTCAATGGCATCTGACCGAGGTACACCGCGTTGTTATTATAAAATAAGGCCAGCTGCACATGTATGCATAAATTTATCACATTCGCAGAACAACCACATTTATCTCGGCTCAACCAGTTTCACATCTTTACCTCTACTCCCAAACCAACGCTTCGCGCTGTCTTTCCATTGTTCAGGTTCAGAGAGTCCACTACCCACCAAAAGTTTGGGTTGAAGTATATACGGAGGGGGGTGGGGGTGGGGGGGCGGAGGGTGAGATTCTTTTTAGGAAAAAGAACGTTTATTTATTCCAGCTGTTACGTAATAAATCACGACGAAGACAAAAACAAAATGTACAGAAATACCGTGCGGTAAGTCGGCCTGGGGGTGGTAAAAACAGAACGAGGGATAATTAAATAACCATACACATGAGTGTTCCTTGTTATAAAGTAATTAATTAGGATTATGATCTGAAATATTTTCATACATAGATGAAACCCCTGACATATAGAATCTCTGCCCATTTTTTCTTATTTAATAATGAGGCCCCACCAACAGTGCCTAAGGGCACGGGTTCAAGTCTCGCACGGGAATGGCCCCTCCAGAAAGTGTCATCCAAAAGGTAATTGAATATAATGCTACCTACTTTCTTAATGACATTATTATATATAAATATAGACTTCCTCTGCTTCGGTTATGAATCCACGCAGAAATGTTCGCACAGTTAAACATGAGATTGATCTAATCAAAACCCCTCGGCTTTCCCCAAGTGATTGAGACCCATGTGTAGTGTGAATTGGGGAAGAGATAGCTCTATGTGAGATGATACCGGTAATTGGTTACATTCAGGCATACGGAACAGAAATAGAAAAATTATATATCTGTAAAGGGGCATAACTCTGTAAAATGTTGGTCGAGGGGAGCCACTTTCGATAGGCGTCTGACTTAGCACTCTGTGAAATAAGAACCGAGACTTAAGCTGTACCGAACACGGATCTGCAGATATAACTTGTACATTCAGCTACAAATAACAAAATCGGAGATTATTACATCCGAAAGGGGCATAACTCCATAAGCCGAGGCGAGTAATCCTTTGTTGGCTTGTAGAATATAACAATATAAATAAGTTTCCAAAATATAGTAGCTATACCAAACACAGTTCTGTAGATATAGCTGGTTACATTCAGGCATATAGGACAGAAACAGAAATTAATATATCTGTAAAGGGGCAGAACTCTGTAAAATATGGGTCGAGGGGAGCCACTTTCGATAGGCGTCTGACTTAGCACTAGATAAATAAGTGTTTAAAATTTGGTGGTTGTGTCTCAAGCGGTTTTGCCTAAAATGCGGTAACGGACGGACGGATGTACGGACAGGCGGACGGACGTACATGGCGACGACAATACCCCGAGGCCAAAATGGCCGAGGGGTAAAAACGTCTCTTCACATTATTTCATTCTCGTCTAACACCAACGCCATTTATCGATCTAACTCAAACACACGTAGCCTCCGTGTGGTATCACATAAAAGTCTAAGAAAGCGAGAATCTGTTTGGCAACCAAAAAAAGCCGTATTCCTCGCTGATTGGTTGGCGGAAAATGACCTCACTATCAGTAAACCTAGGGGGATGCCCGCACGGGTGCAAACTAGTGTATTAGCCCATGAGGAAACCTGGTTCGTTTACAGTTCATTGTAGACAACACTACCCATGGGTCAAAGGCCTACAGATCGTAAAGTATTAATTAAAACTGTTTATTTGGCATTTTACAGTTATGAAACGAATAGTTATACCCATATGGTAGACCCTACAAATACAAGTACCGGTAGTAATCTTATTCGAATCAGCCATTTCAATTGCTGGGCTTTCATGGGCCAGCGCGAACATAGTCATATTCAATCGCGACAGAGATTTGCCTGGACCTGTTTGGCCAGGTATATGAACACAATGGACAGAAACCGCCTTTTCCTGGAGTTGTTTTCGATAGCCCAGCTGCCTGAATATTGCTTTGACGGCAGACGTCACTGATTTCTTCTGCACGCCATGGAATATCAAAGATATTTGTTTTTCAGTGAACTTGATGTTAATTTCCGGCCAATGTTTCGGCTGCGGTAGAGGTGTGACTATTACATAAAGTGGTACTTATGATTGGCTGGAGCGCTACTGGTCATATGCACTGAAACGGTCCGTGTACATAGATATCTGGCGATATGTAATTTGACCCATGCGCATGCCATGCTTCAGGCTTGAACGATAATTCTGAAAACATTGCTCAATAACGTAGATAGACAATTCTGTGAAATGCCACACGAATCTGATTACTATAGAGTAGTGGGCCTGTTGTTCAACAACGAATACATCTTTTAAAGGATTAGGGATTCTGAATATGTCCTTGAACGTCTAAGTATTCATTTGCGCATGCTCACTCACTCCTTCCCAAATGAGATTGTCCATTAGGTAATCTGGTTGTTTCCTAGGTTTCGGTGCCTAATTTCGCTCATACCTGACTTGGAACCTTTCTAGCATCCTCCGAATCATTGACTATACATATCAGCTAGAACCCTTAAATACGTTTAATCGTGTCTGTATGCGCGTTATTTTATCTTACCGATCATGGTCCCCACAATGAGGGCAA
>JAVTVY010001926.1:0-33164 GCA_036873755.1 Hanleya hanleyi | reverse complement strand
ATCAATAAAAAATCAAAACAACGAGATAATTTATTTAGAGCTACCATCCCCCCAACCAATTAAATCCACCTGTTTTGACATGAACTGAACAGTTTTGTGATAAAAATATCTCACCCTCAGGGGATTTCCTCCAGGGGTGCATGCCAATCTTCATATGAGGTCCCCAAGCCTGGTATTTCCAAGCTGACAATTCACACAATCACAACAATGGCATTTAATCCACACTGCCTTGATCAACCTGGATAGATCTGAAAGTGATATTGGGACAGAGATATGGATATTTCGCCATGTTACATGACCCATTAAATTTGACTGCAATTATAAGGTGGAGTACATTATAATAACCTGCAGTCCATATAGCAAAATATTTATTGAGGCCAATATCAATTTTTTAATATGTCAAGGGAAACTTGTTGATAAAATAAATAGCTGACACTCCCAGGTCTACATCACTGTTCAGCTCAGTTCTTTGCTTATTAAGTTATGAAAAACAGAAATTTTTTAGTTATATTTATAAGTTACTTACCATATCACTAGCTGCTATCATCACCATCTGCAATACAGTTCTTCAAACCTCCATAGTTCTAGCTTAACAGGAACAAATCCATCTGATTTCTGCAGTTGGAGAGGTCAGCCATTTTGATTGTTATCGTCTGGTGGCGCCCCCAGTGTTCAATTAAATTTTCAAGGGCAGATAACTCCACCCATTTTGGCAAAGACAGTTCAGAAGATAAAGACTATTAGAAACAGAAATTATACTTAGTGATAATGATGAAGAGGATAATATAAAGTATTCTTTAATGGGTATTTTTTTGTTGCTGACATTATGTTAGAACTGATTCTTCTAAAAATATTTTCCCATTTTGTCCAATTTTACTATAAAATCATGGATTTGGAATGACTATAAAATCTGAATTCAACAAGATTTCTTATCTAATATGTGAGAGACTGGTGTTATTAATGTCTTTATTCTATTCAAATAGAAACCCATAGTACTGATCACTTTAAAATATCAAAAAATATGTTCACAGTTCTGAGTAATATGTCAGTAACCACATGTGAATATTTTACACAGTTGTATTTGAAATGTGAAGTACAAATCTGATGTTTGGTGGTTTCATTGAAATGAGATTTGATGTCACTGAGTGAAATCAAATCAGCCAACTTTAAGCTGGGATATTCCCAGAGCTAATTATTAATATAACTGAAACTTGTAAACATGTAGTTCTAATTTATAATGTTATGTTACTGTAACAGTTTGTGGGAAAATTCCAATAATCTAGAAATCCTATTGGATTGAATCTTATAGGATTTTTCAGAATCTAATATGATTTTTTCAGAATCTTATAGGATTTTTCAGACTCTTATATTTTAGAAGCTCATATGATTTTTTAGAATCTTTAGGATTTTTCAAAATCTTATAGGATGCTAGAAGATATTTTTTGCAAGGGGAAGTCCCCAAGTTATGCTATATAACTGACAAAGTCCAAGAAGTGTCTTTGAGGAGTACCTTAGATTATGCAGAACAAAAACAAAGTCTCAGAAGTGTCTCTGAAGTCCCCTAAGTTTTGCTGAAGAACTGACAAAGTCCAAGAAGTGTCTTTGAGGAGTACCTTGGATTATGCCGAACAAAAAGAAAGTCTCAGAAGTGTCTCTGAAGTCCCTCATTTTTTGTTATGAAATTGACAAAGTCCATGAAGTGTCTTTGAGGAGTCCCTTGACTACTGCCTTTTTCTAATGAAGTACCTTTGAAGTGTGCCAATATTTTTCTCTGTCGTTGAAGTGCCTTTCAAGTGTACTCTTCAGAGGCACTTCTAGGCACACTTCACATGAAGTGTGACACTTCTGGACAGTAAGGGTTTCCTTGTGACTACAATAACTCAAAAACCATTTGTTCGATTGACATCAAACTTGGACAGTGGGTTGGTGTGAGAGCGAGGATGGCTGGGATTGTTTCGGCAACCTGTGTAATCCAATATGGCCACCATGGCACAGAGTTCTTGAACCTATTCAGCCATGCTACCTAAGCTTGTGACTGCAATAACTCCAGAATAATTTGTCTGATTGACATCAAACTTGGACAGTGAGTTAGTGGGAGTGAAAGATGGTTGGGATTGTTTTTCAACAACCTGCGTAATTCAATATGGCCACCGTGGCCTTGATCTCCTGCATTATCCAATATGGCCACCGAGGCATGAGCTCTGTTCATTGTATGTTCTAATCTTGTGACTGCAATAACACGAAAATGATTTGTCCGATTGACATCAAACTTGGACAGTGGGTTGCTATGTGTGAGAGGATGACTGGAATTGTTTATCAGCAGCGGGTGGTTGGGTGGGTTCAGGTTCCTGTTGCTTCAATGCATTTTGCTGAGAAGCAACAGGAACATGACAATGTGATGTATAGCACTGTAATTATGTCTCCCCCAACTATGTTGGGGGGAGACATCTAGTGTTTGTGCTGTCTGTCTGTCCGTCTGTCTGTCTGGATGGATGGATGTCTGTCTCTCTGGATGGATGTCTGTCCGTCCCCTTGCCTTGTCTGCAAGATATCTTGAGAACTACTGGATGGAATTTCACCAAACTTGGATGGAAGCTTCATTGGGATAGCCCCCTCATTTGATTAGGTTTTGGTTTATGTGCGTGCATTCATCCGTGTCCAGTGTCCGTCCGTCCGTCCATCTACTTGTACATGTATATACAGGCCTTGTCTGCAAGATATCTTGAGAACTACTGGACGGAATTTCACCCCACTTGGATGGAAGCTTCAGTGGGATAGCCCCCTCATTTGATTAGGTTTTAGTGTGTGTGCGTGCATTCATCCATGTCCGGTGTCCGTCCGTCCGTCCATCTACTTGTACATGTATATACAGGGCTTGTCTGCAAGATATCTGGAGAACTACTGGACGGAATTTTACCAAACTTGGATGGAAGCTTCATTGGGATAGCCCCCTCATTTGATTAGGTTTTGGCGTATGTGGGTGCATTCATCCGTGTCCGGTGTCCATCCATCCGTCCATCTACTTGTACATGTATATACAGGCCTTGTCTGCAAGATATCTTGAGAACTACTGGACGGAATTTCACCCCACTTGGATGGAAGCTTCAGTGGGATAGCCCCCTCATTTGATTAGGTTTTGTTGTGTGTGCGTGCATTCATCCATGTCCGGTGTCCGTCCGTCCGTCCATCTACTTGTACATGTATATACAGGGCTTGTCTGCAAGATATCTGGAGAACTACTGGACGGAATTTCACCAAACTTGGACGGAAGCTTCATTGGGATAGCCCTCATTTGATTAGGTTTTGGTGTATGTGGGTGCATTCATCCGTGTCCAGTGTCCGTCCATCCGTCCATCTACTTGTACATGTATATACAGGCCTTGTCTGCAAGATATCTTGAGAACTACTGGACGGAATTTCACCCCACTTGGATGGAAGCTTCAGTGGGATAGCCCCCTCATTTGATTAGGTTTTGGTGTGTGTGCGTGCATTCATCCATGTCCGGTGTCCGTCCGTCCATCCATCTACTTGTACATGTATATACAAGGCTTATCTGCAAGATATCTGGAGAACTACTGGACGGAATTTCACCAAACTTGGATGAAAGCTTCATTGGGATAGCCCCCTCATTTGACTAGGTTTTGGTGTGTGTGCATGCGTTCATCCGTGTCCGGTGTCCGTCCGTCCATCCGTCCATCTACTTGTACATGTATATACAGGCCTTGTCTGCAAGATATCTTGAGAACTACTGGACGGAATTTCACCACACTTGGATGGAAGCTTCAGTGGGATAGCCCCCCTCATTTGATTATGTTTTGGTGTGTGCGTGCATTCATCCATGTCCGGTGTCCGTCCGTCCGTCCATCTACTTGTACATGTATATACAGGGCTTGTCTGCAAGATATCTGGAGAACTACTGGACAGAATTTCACCAAACTTGGATGGAAGCTTCATTGGGATAGCCCCCTCATTTGACTAGGTTTTGGTGTGTGTCCATGCGTTCGTCCGGTGTCCGTCCATCTGCTTGTACATGTATATACAGGCCTTGTCTGCAAGATATCTTGAGAACTATTGGATGGAATTTCACCAAACTTGGATGGAAGCTTCATTGGGATAGCCCCCACATTTGATCAGGTTTTGGTGTATGTGTGCATGCATCCATCCGTGTCCGGTGTCCGTCCATCCGTTCATCTACTTGTACATGTATGTACAATGAAAATCGCTTCTTTGTAATTAATATTTTTAGATACGCAGCTTTGTTTAAGATACTTATTGCTACATTAATTTTATAGCACTTTCCCTTAAATTATATGCCCATTCAAGGCAAGGTGGGAGGTTGGGGGAGACGTATGTTTTTGCTCAAAAAAACAACCAGCATAGGCTTCATGCCGGAGCGGCAACTCAAGGGTCAAAGCGGAACCTCTAGTATCACTTGTCTTTATTGCACCATTTAATCATCATGTCTGTGTCTTGTGCACTGTCTTCAGTGTTTAAAAGGGTGGCTGGAGGGTGTCTGCATGGTTCCATGCTGCTTCAAAGATTTCTTCTTTGAAGTAGCAGGAACACAACTGGGCTGGGTGGTGCTTAGTTGGTTTGTCGTGACATAGCTGAAATATTGTTGAATGCGACGTTAAATTCTATTCACTCACTCACTTGTTTATCAGCATCCTGCATAATCCAATATGGCCGCCATTGCCTTAACCCCTATTGAGCCATGCTACATAGGCTTGCAGAGCTGCCAAGTTGGACTGATTGAATATTTTGAGTCTGTGCGAGCGGTCGCCCTAGGCGTGGGGTTCTACAGATGCTCAGAAATGCTTTCGAGGCAATAAAATGACATCAGAGATTAACACACTTTCATGAAGAAAAGCAGACAAATTTATATATTACAGCAATTTTAATGAGAAAATTAATAGGCAAGACTATGAGTAGTCGCCCTTGGCTACAATTACGCGCCCCAACTACTATTATTCGCCCGAAGATACGGACCACAGTACACGGACACAGGGACGAGATTCCACTATATTGCATATACCACCCCATCCCACACTTCTGATATATCAGAAGTGTGGGATGGGGTGGTATATGCAATATAGTGGAATCTCGTCCCTGTGTACACGGACCTCGTCGATTCTGGAACAAACTGCGAGCTAAGAGCTAAAAATGTTTCACCGGACACTTATTTCGCATCTATGTTTTATCGTGAATAAAATCATAATTTGCCCAATGTCTGATTTTGAGAGAATAAATTCTGTTTTACCGTGAAATTTGCAAGCACTACCGTGAGACCGGAAGGCCTCTCTAAATATCTGGAGACTCACGGCCAATCCGTGAGACTTGGCAGGTCTGGGCTTGTGACAGCAATAACTCAAAAATGATTTGTCCGATTCACATCAAACATGTACAGTGGGTTTGTACGAGAGAGGGTAGCTGCGACTGCTTTTTTGGCAACCTGGATAAATCCAATATGGCCACCATGACCACTGTGGCCTTGACCGCTGTTCAGCCATGCTACCTAAGCTTGTGAATGCAAGAACTCAAAAATGATTTCTCCAATCGACGTCAAACTTGGACAGTGAGTTGGTATGAGTAAGAGGATGGCTGGGATTGTTTTTCGGTAACCTGCATAATCCAATGTGGCCGCCATGGCCTTGACCCCCATGTTGAACCATGCTACATCAGCTTGTGACTGCAATAACTCAAAAACTATTTGTCCGTTTCACATCAAACTTCGACAGTGGTTTAATAAGAGTGAGATGATGGCTAAGATTGCTTTCCGGAAACGTGCATAATCCAATATGGCTGCCATGCTTGTCATTGCAATAACTGAAAACAATTTGTCCGATTGACTTAATCTTGGACAGTGGTTTGATATGAATGAGATGATGGTTGGGATTGTTTTTCACCCATTTGCATAATCCAATATGGCCACCATGGCTTTGACCCCAGACTCCGCCACTCAAAGCTAAAGAACGATTTTACCATCTGACATTCGGTATAAGAGTACAGGAGTAGTTCGTCCTGATGCGTGATATACTCATGCAGTCGCAACAGTGCCACAGTCTTGTTCCGAGTTTCATGGAGATTTTTTTTATGAATGGTTTCCTCATCTCACTGAGCTTCTCGCATTTCAGTAGGATATGGAGTCGGTTTTCCACTTCCTGTCTGCACAGTAGGCAAAGGATATTGTCGTATTGGTTGAATTTTGCCCGTAGTGCCTGGACACGGTAAACCCCAGAGACGAGTTTTACTTTTACCATTGCCTTGGTATACAGATGCTTTGTTCAGCCCTGCATTTTGACATATAGGGTGAGGGGAGCCTGGACTAAGGTTTCTGGTTTCAAGGTAGCGGATTGAGTTCTTTTTGTCAGCGGCAAGATTGATCAGCTCCTTCCAATGCTGGTGTACTCTGTACTTGTAGTTTCCTGAAATATCCACAAACAGAACGAAGCTGCTTACTAGATAGAAACAAGATAGAGAGATTAAGATTCAGAAACACCTATTCCTGCACAGGTGAGTCTAACACGGCATCATCATCGTCTGACACAGGTCAGCTCCTCTGTCGTCTCTTTCGCTGAACGACCACGGCAAGATGTGTATTTGTTTGTCAGCATCCATCATCAAGAGCTGCGGTGTCTGGGGCGCCTGTGGAGGTACTTGGAGAGGGACAAGGACCGAAACAGCAGCCTCGGCCTGGTTAGATTTGAGAGTCTGCCACTACCATGTTGGGCTGTTCCGTCTACTTGTTCTGCTCAGGCTCATCCCGCCTCTGTTTCTGGAGTGGGCAAATACACCACCGCGACTAACCCAGAAACTCTGGCTGTGATAGGTGCATATACATGTAGGTAAGGGGGCGTGGCATTCCTAAGGGGTCGGCAACCAAAAAAAAAAAAAAATGTTTTCGGGCTACACTGCGACCACCCGTGACGTCGATTTGGAGGGCATTTTCAGTCTCCGCTCCAGTAAAGGAGGAACAGGGTGCTTTTTCAGCCCCCATCGTCCTCTTCACCGTCGAAGCCGCCACTGATTCTATGTTATGGCCAGTGGTCTCGGTATCACCGTGCTGGTATCCCTTGCCGACCTCACACTTCGCCGTGCCAACCTCTCCCTCTTCACAGGAGGGGTAGTTTGTTCTTAGTCTCTATCCGGGTGGCGCGGCCGAATATGCCGCCTATACTGTGACCCGCAAGGCCGCACGTCTCACAAAGGTCAACTTTCCCCATTTTTTTCTGCCACAGGTATATATTATTGACATGAACAAGTGTTGATATGTTTGCTCAACATCATCAGTGATTAGCAATTGTAGCTATTAGTTTATGGGATTGAGGGAGCCATGCTGGAATGATACAACACATAATCACTACACCGAGCAGGTCGTAAGTGGATCTCTTCCCACGATCGCCACGACTAAGTATTTTCCTATCGAAAGTTTCTAGAAAGGACCCTTCGGGTTCTTCACACTCAGAGAAGGATCAGCGTTTAGGGATCATGCATAGGCCTTACTTCTCCCTCAGTCAGTTGATTACACCCTCTTCAGGCTCAGACTCGTCACTGCCATCTTGCCGAAGGTTACAGGTTTCAAGCGGGCATGATCTACTATCTGCGTCTTCTGGCCTTGTGAATGTGGTTAACATGGTGGAGAATGCAGCGCTTGGTCGACGTCGGGCCTTACATAGTTGTATTCTAAATAAAAACTTGCACTCTGCCAAAATTTTCCCCATTTGAGCCGTTTAGTTCGATTGAGTGAATGAGTAGGATTTAACGTCGTTTTCAACATTTTCACACATAGTTCGAAGGACTTCTTGGCCAGTACGCCGGTATCTCCGGTTTTCACCATCTTTATAAGTTGTGTTTAATTCTAAAGGTTGGACAGTCACTGTCACGTAGACAAACTCATACGGCCTCAGCAATCAGTCTGGCAGCTTTGGACTGCCCTTTCTTCTTCATCAGAGCATGAAGGTGAGTACGGCTTATCACCAGGGCAGTATACCTTTCTCTCCTAACAGCCCAGGTCATACGCCCTCTGCTGACGTCAAAGGCTCTTCTACACAACATTCCCTATGTACATCTTCCATGTCAATTCGCAGTAGCGTACCCACTGGCATGGCTCATGCAGCTCCACCGGTGCACTACCTACCGTCAATTGTGAAGGTAGTTGCACTTCCCTACCCAGCCTCCCCATGTCCAAGTAGAATCCTGTGGATTCATGTGCAGCTGCTCTGTACGCCATCATAACCTACAGGCATATTGAGGTCCCAGTCACTCTGCTTCTACTTAGTCACTTCGATCAGAACCTCTCTGATTCTTTCCAACATGTTTTCGATGGTCCCAGATATCACAAGAGTGACACCAGTCGCGTGCATCTGTCTGAAGCACAGGCCAAGAATACTTCTGCCTCACGTTGGACAATGTCGTACGGACACCCAGGTGTCCAGCGATCTGCCGGTCGTGACATTCCTCATCACACATCTTCTGACAGCTTGAGACACTACCAGCATATTCCAGATTACTCGCTCTTCGTTGCTGTACCATCGTCTCACCAACATACCATAGTCCATTGCAACAACTACAAATGAGCCCCATAATGCTTTCGTCACAGGGCCGTACTGCGAAATCTCCTTCCAGTCTGGTTTCTTCTCAGCTCGAACCCAAACTATAACAGGTCAGATGTCTGAGACTGCAAGTTGATCCGTTGCAAATTCACCATTCGCTGAAAGAAATTGCATTCTCCGAATTACGCCTTCCGATTTTACGGACCTTCCACACTGGTCGACGACTCAGAGCATCTACGTCTCTATGAATCTCGAAGTCACAGGAACCGTCTTGGCGTTCCGGATCTCTGGGTTTCGTGCTCTGTTTCTGCTCCCTCTTGTCCCGAGGATAGTAGCCGTTTGAATGCATGATGTGTTTTACACAGTCCCCGATACCCACCCTCTGTGCATGTCTTTCGACAAATATATTTAGATTTATTGTTTGGGTGGAAAATTTAAGCCGTACGACTTCGGACGTTACAGGTTAGTTTGTTCTAAGTATTCTTGTATTTACTAGGTTTACTCCATTTAATCCATCAGACGTCCTCGATTAACATCTGATAAGTTCTTTGTTTGAGCTGATCTGACATCGCAGCTTCCATGCTAGCGTATCTACTTCCACGTAAGCCGGTGCTAGGAACCGTGTGGATACTCCATAATCTTCACAGAAACAGCCGCGATAAGCGTGGCTGGGATACTAAATCTGTCCGAGAATCCACCGTATTCTCCTGTCTGAATGTGAGGTGCCGAGGGAAGCTTGCCTGTAGTCATATGGTTGCTTGTCAGTCGCCAGACGTCGTCAATTTTCCCCATCGCTTGCATATCGCTCCAATTTATATCTCGAAGGCGTTCAATTTAACATTCGCAAAGCGTGACTGAGATACATACTTTGGAAACGACTTGGCATTCATTTGGATAAGGAATAACGGTCAGAGATTAGGATTTTTTGTATGGAACATTAGCTTGTCTTGCTGACATCACTGAAAACTGTTGATCGCTTCTCTCTTGTAGAAAACTACCTTGTGTTTATTTTTTATTTATTTTATACACATTTAGAATTGGTGCTGTCATACGGACAACAACTAAATATTGAACGCCTATTCTCAGCTTTGGAAAGAACATGATTTCCATAGGCGACAATCCGTTCTTGGTCTCCATCCATCTGAGATAGCACAGACCCATTATCAAACCCACAGGCGTCTGAATGCAGGATGAACTGCTTGGACGGGTTAGGTAACAACAAGACCAGTTTGGTCTTTGCCAGTCATTCAAGCGTCAAACGCATGTTTACACTCCGGGAGTTGTTATGCGTTGAAACTGATCAGGAAACGGCGATAATATCCACACAGTCCAAGGAATCTTCTGACGTAAGTCTTGGATGCAGGGACAGGCCATTAAAGCACAGATCGGGGTCAATTGTTCCGAATGTTCCCCTGGGAAACTCCCTCTCTCCCTGTCCTATAATAAATGAACGCAAGGTCGTACCTCTCCAATTAAATGCTGTGTCAGTCTGCAGACATGTATAACGAAAACAGGCCGTATTTATACACAGGGGGAATTGCGTTATATTTGGCGTTATCCATCGCGTGAATTTACTAACAAATAAAAGACTTAATCTCTTCCGCACGTGCTGTTTCGTTCAATGGTTTGCACTTCAATTTTTTTTGCCAGGCAAATTTATTTCATACAATTGCATTGGTTTAAATTCGTCATTTCTCACTCATTTACATAGAGAAGCGTTATTTGATAACTCCGCGTTTGGGCTGTTACCATCATATACGAAGGAACACAGAAGAAAGCAGAAGAAAAGCCCACAGAACAGAAGAGTGTCGAGCCAAAGTGGGCGTATACGACTCCGTCCAACAAGCCCTTCTACTTTGTTTTCAGGAAACAAAAAGTTTATCATCTCATAAATTATTTATTGTTTCGAAAATTTTTGACGCGATGGCACTTGATTTAGGTGAGATTGAACAACAAATATTTTCAACAAACTTGAGAATAATGTTAACATTCATTGAAAAACATTTAAAGAACTAAAAACGCCGCCTGTGGTATTCTATATTTCCATATTTTTGTGGGATTTGAGACTAATGGTGTATGACAACATCGGTATACCGGTAGTAATAATCGGAATGTTTCACAGTTTTGTCAAAGTTGTTCATCTCGTCTCTCCTTCGAATTCTTACTCTTCATAGGTCATCAGAAGCAAAAGCAATGTTTCTTGACCGAAAGAATAATGTTGACACTTAGATATTATTCATTCGGATTGGTCTAGGACTGATTGGCCGAACAAAGAAAAATGGCCGTCGTGATGCTAAACGACTCCTTGAAGTTCCACTTCCTCTGAGCCTCGCTCTCAGATCCTCGAGACGACTCATCAAATGTGGATTGCTGGTTACTTGCAATTCTCCGTCTTCTATTTCTGTATCTAAACTCTCCGATTCGCTACCTTCGGGCTTATCTACCACCTACAACAAAATAAATGTTAAATGTCAGTGCATTATTTGAAAATAAATTGATTATTATTTGTTAATATTCATGAACTTCGTATTTTCTGAAGAATACCGGTCTAATGATCTCCAATTGCGTCGTTCTTTCGGCTGATAACAGAGCATATGTTCCCCCCAAGTAAAACCGGATCTTATTAATATAATGAGTTGGATTGATTTATTCTTATGATCTCGTTTTCTTCTATCAATTTTAATATTTCTCGATGTTAAAATACATATATTTGGTGCCGTTCACACGGGTTCGTTTACATATCGCTAAATCGGTGTCTCCTGAACCCCACGAGCAAATATATTGAGATCAAATATCACCACAGTTTGGGAAGCTGCAATGCAAATCGATGTGTTTAGGATTTGTACATTTTCCTAAACGCAAAACCGAGGTATAGTTGGCAACATGTTTCAGTATAAGCATGTTTAGGTTTTGAACACACATGCCTTTGAATGTCCGTCAACATAGATGTCGACGCTGATGATTGAAGCCTGAACGGGTTCTCAAACTGCACCCGTATACCTCCTGTTTGCGTTTACAAATTTTTGTTTAAATCCTAAACGCATAATTTTCAGAGTGAATTATTTCATTATTGTATCTAGTGACTAGTCACACATTAAGATAGACGGTGAAGATCAGTAGGTTTGTTAGAATGTATCTAGTGCATGAGCAACAGGCTTCGGTATTGATTGGTGCTTTGGTACCGTATCATTCTACAGTGGGTCTATATAGATGACCTTGTCCAATCTCTTTAACCTCTATGACCCTGGGTGACGTCATCACGAATTTGTCAAGGTGGAAGTAGGGTTATTTCTGGGAAATGTCAAATGTCAGATGCTACCGATGAATAAGCGTTAGAGGGAGATTATACTGAACGAGGTAATGTGTTGGTTCGGCTGCTACAACACCGGATCGATAAGTGGCAACGACCGATTCTTTGAGTGAATTATGTCACACACTACACCAAAAAGTCTTTGTACACGTAGGAGTCTTCTGAACATTGTTCTTATTATCAGACTAAAACATTTACGAGGGAAATCAGTATATTGGAATGCCGAGAACAGGATATGGCGAAAGAAGAGCCAACCAAGCACATGCCGTGCTGGACAGAGTACACGAGAGTCAACCAATCTCATACTATCTTACCGTGAGACATGCACATTTTTCTGTAGATGACACACACCTGTTATATGTGAAGGTAATTAAGCAATATACAGAACAAATACCGTAAATGTACTCGAAAACAGGTGAAAGAGGATCAGATGTCCTCTTGGATGGATTGTCTCCCGCTTCATGTTTCGGCAACTTCTTCTGAATTTCAAGCCAAACATATATAATTATAAGCTTCATTCCAAGTGGGGGCGAATAAGTAAGGGCCCGGCTGCATATTCTGTCTGTTTGTGTACAATGTTGTTACACTAGACTGATCCAAGAAATTGTGTTTTAATACTTTACTGGGAGGTATTTCCCCTTGACCTGGGAGCTGTCACTTCTAATTGCAGTAAACAAACGTGAACGTTTATTTAATCTTGTGTCTTAGAAACATGCGAACATAGTGTCCAAATATACATCTCGGGTCGTGTTTTAAAAATTTAACCAACCGTCAGTTCGAAATTCCATATCGGTTTAGCCCCATTCTATTAAGTCGCGCGTTCAATGAATTATGAATGCCAGATGTCGATGTTTTGGTATACCGCGGATGATCCGAAGGTCCCACTTCAAATGTTTACAGGCGACCTAAGAAATTTACTATACATTCGAGAGTTACAGGTTCATCATCTGTTATCAAAATGAAATTGTATCAAATGACATAATGCAGACGGTCTGACTGACGTGAAGCCACAGAAAAACAACCGGTCGGGGTAAAGTTTATCGAACGAGTGAAATATGGCGACATTCATTTCAACGCACTGATTAATGAAATGGGCCTGAGATCGAACACGCGAGTAGAATATAAAAGGACAGTTCTGGCGCAGGGAAGCCATGGAAGCCGATGACGTCACTGAAAAAAAAATGGGGTCATCCGGAGGTCGAATCTATTTTTGGCGCGGGTCGGGGACGCAAGGTCATAGGAGCGAGCAGTGGCTCGAGGTCGTGGAGAGTTCGAAGCTATTTTTGACGACCGATATTAAGGGGAGAAGGCTTCGTGTAATAAGTAAGACTTACCGCTGGTCTCTGATGAGTGGTGGATCGGTTTGTTGTACATCGAGTTATATATACCCCTATTAACTGCTTTGTAGACTGCTCGAGAACATTTACGGATATTCTCACGTACGATGTTATACGCTCAGTTGTATAGGTCCATCTCGCTTAAAATCAAATCGGTTACCTGCATTTCGCCTTATTGTGCAATATCGGGTATTCTCCCGTGCTACGTCACATCTCGTCACAGTCAATGGTGAACGGTTTCACAATCCCGACATAGTCTTGCGCAATACAGCTGATACACTTATAGTCTCTCTATATACATTTAAAAGAGGAACTATCCCTTCCAACTAAATATACCGACTATGAGAATGTACATACGAAATCGCCGTTTGTTCCATCGCGTTCCTCGAGATGAGATCTTTAAATTATGTATTAACCATTTTGTCCTAACTCTATTAGCTTTCCCGCTATTAAGGAGAGAAGGCTCCGTGTAATAAGTACGACTTACCGCTGGTCTCTAATGTATCGGTTCGTTGTACATCGAGTTGTGTATACCGTTATTAACTGTAAGACTGCTCCAGAACCTTTACGTGTATTCTTACGTACGATGTTATACACTCAGATATATATCCCCTTATTAAGTATAGACTCGGAACGGACAGCGGTTTGTCCAGCTTATCGGGGCGATTTAAATGCCAGTGTCAATATTTACTCAACTGGTCTAGCTATAATCGTGTAAACTGTTTAGGCAGAGATACCGCGCTATATCACGTATCGCTGTCGATGGGGCAGTTGGAAATATTTCTGGATGACCGTTTGAGGCCAGAGAACGCGTGTTCCTACACCGTATGTCAATAGACTCGAGCAAATAACTGACCACCCTATGTTTGAAGATGGATTACATCGTGTGTAAATATTCACGGGGCAGTCGTTGCACGTTATACATAGCATATCGTCTCCGATTTGTTCACTCCCAGAGGCCCGGCACCACTGACAAAAACGCCTATCTTTAGGAGTGAAAGGCACTGTATATCTACCAGTCTCAATTTCAAGTTTGTGATTTCTGGTGCGAAGTTTGGCAATGCTGGAACGATCAGTGGATTTTTTAACATCTAATAAATAATCTTTCAAAATAAATGTAGACTTGCATTGCTTGTATATGAGAACCTTGCCCCTACTGTTACCAAGATTTGAGTCGAGGGTCGTCTTCCAGAAATCATCGTATCGGATCTGCAGTTTTTATCTAATGAGCGCAGTTTGGCCGTTATGATGATTCAATATTCCTAACTCGCTCAATCCATGACGTATACCCATCCTTGCTAAGGCGGTCCGATTCTTCATATACAGCATTTAACAAATCATTGCTGCTCTGCTTTATATGGTCATGATATTTCAGCATGGCAATGGTCATCTCAATGCCCAAAGGATATCGTGCGAGGTCACCGCGTACTGCCGCATTGGCAGCATTTCTATCAACACCAAAGGTGTACTTACAGAACTGCAAATTCAATTTTTCACAGGGCAGCTGAGTGTCCCCGGTGTTCACGAGTGCCTATCGAACCATACGAAAATATCTTATTTTAGAAACAATATTATAGTAATTCGTCCTCCTGCGCACACACACATCCTCCACCTCCTCCTCCACCACCACCACCACACTCCTCCTCCTCCTCCTCCAACAAGAGTTATCTCTCCCTACATATCGATCTGTTAGGCCTTATCTTAACGCCTTACCCTAACGCCCTATCATACCAGTTTTCCTTTGTGGGCAAAACCCTGTTCTATTTATAGATCACTCGGAAGTAGTAGAGAACGGGGAGTTTCGGAGGTGAAATGAAGAGCGTTTGGAGAGATGAGAGCATTTTTCCATACGGCTACCTGGTAGAGTTACCTTCTCATCCTCCTCCTCTACCACCACCACCACCACCACAGTCCTCCTCCTTCTCCTCCTCCTCCTCCTCCTCAAACACATAGGTTAGTAGGTCAAGTTGACGTGATATCCGTGTCAAAGGTCACTTCCGGTCACGGTACGGCCCAACAAGAGTTATCTCCCCCTACATATCGATCTGTTAGGCCTCATCTTAACGCCTTACCCTAACGCCCTAGCATACCAGTTTTCCTTTCTGGGCAAAACCCTGTTCTATTTATAGATCACTCGGACGTAGTAGAGAACGGGGAGTTTCGGAGGTGAAATGAAGAGCGTTTGGAGAGATGAGAGCCTTTTTCCATACGGCTACCTGGTATAGTTACCTTCTCATCCTCCTTCACCACCACCACCACCACACACACACACACACACATCCTCCTCCTCCTCCTCCTCCTCTTTCCGCGTTCCCTTTACTGTCACTTGCACGCTTACTTTGTGATGCTGTCTACAGAGTTCTGCTTTAGCCTGCTCTACAACTTGCTGTGTCGGTGAAATTAATTCAACTGTCACCTCTCTTGTACGTGATCTGTTAGTCGACTTCACCGTACTGTTGCCTTGTGCAATATTAAGAGAGTTTGGAGGAGAATTCTCCTCCAAACTCTCTTAATATTGCACAGCAAGCAAGTTGTACAGCAGGCTAAAGCAGAAATCTGTAGACAGCATCACAAAGTAAGCGTGCAAGTGACAGTAAAGGGAACGCGGAAAGAGGAGGAGGAGGCGGAGGAGGAGGAAGAGGAGGAGGAGAAAGAATGAGGAGGAGGAGGAATGAGGAGGATGTGTGTATGGTGGTGGTGGTGGCCGTGGTGGTGGTGGTGGTGGAGGAGGATGAGAAGGGAACTCTACCAGGTAGCCGTATGTAAGAAGGCTCTCATCTCGCCAAACGCTCTTCATTTCACCTCCGAAACTCCCCGTTCTCTACTATTTTCGAGTGATCTATAAATAGAACAGGGTTTTGCCCAGAAAGGAAAACTGGTATGCTAGAGCGTTAGGATAAGGCGTTAAGATAAGGTCTAACATATCGATACGTAAGGGGAGATAACTCTTGTTGGGCCGTACCGAGACAGGAAGTGACCTTTGACAGGGATATCACCTCAACTTGACCTACTAACCTATGTGATTGTGGTGGAGGAGGAGGAGGAGGAGGAGGAAGTGGAGAAGGAGGAGGAGTGTGCTGGTGGTGGTGGAGGAGGATGAGAAGGTAACTCTACCAGGTAGCCGTATGGAAAAAGACTCTCATCTCTCCAAACGCTCTTCATTTCACCCCCGAAACTCCCCGTTCTCTACTACTTCCGAGTGATCTATAAATAGAACAGGGTTTTTGTCCAGAAAGGAAAACTGGTATGCTAGGGCGTTAGGGTAAGGCGTTAAGATAAGGCCTAACAGATCGATATGTAGGGGGCGATAACTCTTGTTGGGCCGTACCGTGACCGGAAGTGACCTTTGACAGGGATATCACGTCAACTTGATCTACTAACCTGTTTGTGGAGGAGGAAGTGGAGGAGGAGAAGGAGTGTGGTGGAGGTGGAGGATGTGTGTGTGTACGAGGAGGAATTACTATAATATTGTTTCTAAAATAAGATATTTTCGTATGGTTCGATAGGCACTCGTCGTGGAAACCGGGGACACTCAGCTGCCCTGTGAAAAATTGAATTTGCAGTTCTGTAAGTACACCCTTGGTGTTAATAGAAATGCTGCCAATGCGGCAGTACGCGGTGACCTCGCACGATATCCTTTGGGTATTGAGATGACCATTGCCATGCTGAAATATCATGACCATATAAAGCAGAGCAGCAATAATTTGGTAAATGCTGCATATGAAGAATCGGACCGCCTTAGCAAGGATGGGTATACGTCATGGATTAAACGTAAAAACGTAATATTGAGCGAGTTAGGAATATTGAATCATCATAACGGCCAAACTGCGCTCATTAGGTAAAAACTGCAGATCCGATACGATGATTTCTGGAAGACGACCCTCGACTCAAATCTTGGTAACAGAAGGGGCAAGCTTCTCATATACAAGCAATGCAAGTCTACATTTATTTTGGAAGATTATTTATTCGATGTTAAAATCTCCACTGACCGTTCCAGCATTGCCAAACTTCGCACCAGCAATTAGAAACTTGAAATTGAGACTGGTAGATATACAGTGCCTTTATTCCTAAAGATAGGCGATTTTGTCATTGGTGCCGGGCCTCTGGGAGTGAACAAATCGGTGACGATATACTATGTATAACGTGCAACGACTGCCCCGTAAATATTTACACACGATGTAATCCATCCCCAATTATAGGGTGATCAGTTATTTGCTCGAGTCTATAGAAATACGGTGTAGGAACACGCGTTCTCTGGTCTCAAACGGTCATCCATAAATATTTCCAACTGCCCCTTCCACAGCGATACGTGATATAGCGCGGTATCTCTGCCCAAACAGTTTACACGATTATAGCTAGACCAGTTGAGTAAGTATTGACACGGGCATTTAAATCGCCCCCGATATGCTGGACAAACCGTTGTCCGTTCCGAGTCTATACTTAATAAGGGGATATACATCTGAGCGTATAACATCGTATGTAAGAATACATGTAAAGGTTCTGGAGCAGTCTTACAGTTAATAACGGTATACACAACTCGATGTACAACGAACCGATACATTAGAGACCAACAGTAAGTCTTACTTATTACACGAAGCCTTCTCTCCTTAATAGCGGGAAAGCTAATCGAGTTAGGAAAAAATGGTTAATACATAATTTAAAGATCTCATCTCGAGGAACGCGATGGAACAAACGGCGATTTCGTATGTACATTCTCTTAGTCTGTATATTTAGTTGGAAGGGATAGTTCCTCTTTTAAATGTATATAGGGAGACTATAAGTGTCTCAGCTGTATTGTGCAAGACTATGTAGGGACTGTGAAACCGTTCACCATTGACTGTGACGAGATGTGACGTAGCACGTGGGAATACCCGATATTGCACAATAAGGCGAAATGCAGGTACCCGATTTGATTTTAAGCGAGATGGACCTATACAACTGAGCGTATAACATAGTACGGGAGAATACCCGTAAATGTTCTTGGGCAGTCTACAAAGCCGTTAATAGGGGTATATATAACTCGATGTACAACAAACCGATCCACCACTCATCAGAGACCAGCGGTAAGTCTTACTTATTACACGAAGCCTTCTTCCCTTAATATCGGTCGTCAAAAATAGCTTCGAACTCTCCACGACCTCGAGCCACCTGCTCGCTCCTATGACCTTGCGTCCCCGACCCGCGCCAAAAATAGATTCGTCCTCCGGATAACCCCATGCATCTGCTCGCTCCTATGATCCTCCCCGGCCCATTTTTTTTCAGTGACGTCATCGGCTTCCATGGCTTCCCTGCGCCAGAACTGTCCTTTTATATTCTACTCGCGTGTTCAAAAACTTTGTGCTGAATAACGATAGGAAGAAAGAGTATAATGTGAAGACAACGCCTTTTTCTCAAAACAAATGTTTATGCGTGATTCAGTTATATCTATAAAAAATCCTTCGAGTAGCTGTCTTAGTGTACGCTTGGGCGATACATGTGTTCAACATATATACCTTAACCGTACGATAGAAGAAATACCAGCTGTCTAGTACAAATATATGTATCTTACGTGTACATATAAATCGTTCGATGAAATGTAAGCTGACTGAAGCGGTATAGTACCGGGAGTTTAGTGTGATTCCAGCCAGTCACAATCATAGAGTGACTGAGATACATCATTTTCTAGATAACGACTTTACATTAAAATTAAAATTAAAAATACTGATCAGCGATATGAATTTCATATTTTTGGAACACCATGATGTCTTGCCGGCATTAAGAAAACTGTTGACCACTTCTCTCTTGCAAGAAACTAGCCTTTTTATGTATACTATATTTGTTTTGTTATTCATGTTTTTTTTTTGTGCTGATGATGTTATATGGAATAGTTATGTGGATTATGAACGAGGGAATTCTTTAATGGGCGACGGCTGAATATTGAATGACGGACTAGTGTGATAATACAGAAGGTGATGGTATAAACTGATACTTTAATACCGGTAAATATTGTGGCCCTAAACGTAGACTGAGTCATACTCGTCGTCTTTGGACAGGCACGAATTTATTTAGTCAAAGTAAAAGTGTTTTTCACTTCATTAAGTCGTTAAGAGTTTGTAATTTTTTGGTGGTAAAGCGGTACGAAACTTCGGGCGTATTATAACAAAAACCACGTAGGTCCACTTTTAGAAGTTCCATGGAATTCACACCCCAGCAGGTCGAGGGAAGAAACAAGAGAAACGTCTACATGATGTCATTTGCTGGAATGTCATTTTGAAAAGAGATCATGCACATGTAATTGCTGGATCTAGAGTAAATTTCCCAGGACGTCTGTAAACATTTGAAGTGGGACCTTCGGATGATCCGCGGTATACCAAAACACCGACATCTGGCAATCATAATTCATTAAAGGCGCGGCTAAATAGAATGGGGGTTAAACCGATATGGAATTTCCGACTGACAGCTGGTTACTTTTTTAAAACATGATCCTGTGATGTATATTGATACCGAACACACATTGTCTCCCTGACATAATAATGGTCGCACAGAATTACATACACGTTCACGGTTGTTTGCAATTCGAAGTGATATAATTTAGCACCCAGATCGAGCGGGATTACCTCCCAGTAAAGTATTAAAATACAAGCGCCTAGTCCGTCATTCAATATTCAGCCGTCGTCCATTAAAGAATTTCCGCGTCCATAATCCAAAGACCTATTCATATAATAGCATTAGAACCAAATTAAAAGAATAAATCATAGTGTACATAAAACTCCCCTGGATTAAAGAACATAATCGCATATGTTTGGCTTAGGGTATAGGGTTCGGTTTAATATTTTTATTTCGTACATATTTGGGGTTGGTGCTAACTGTCATATGACGGCTGAATATTGAATGTCCCGCTTGCTAGGCGTAATTTTAGTTTTAGGGGTAGGATAAAGATTAGGATGAATGTGCCGAAACACACAGGGGGAGACAATCTGTCCCGGGGGACATCTGGTCCTTTTACACAGATCATTGAGTGCATTTAGGTATTTGTTCTGTTTTTTTGCTTAAATACCTTCACTTATAATACGTGAGTGTCGTCTGCAGAAGAATGTACATGTATCACGGTAAGATGGTTGGCTCTCGTGTACTGTGTCCAACATGGTATGTGCTAGCTTGGTTGAATCTTACGCGCTTTAGTCTGTTCTCGGGATTTTAAAATACTGATTTCACTAGTAAAAGTTCCGTAAAAGGCATAATAAGGAAAAGGTCAACTCACTCAGAAGACCTTTAAGTACCCAGGGAACGACTTTGTCGTAGTTTATGCCATAATTCCCCGGAAAAATCGGTCTATGCATCTGGTCATCCTGATGCGTTGCAGCAGCCTAACTAACACATTACTTCGGTCGGTCTAATACCTCTCTATCGATCATTTCTCGTCGCTGAGTCAATTGACATTTCCCAGAAATAACCCTTCTTCCACACTGATGAAGCCGTGATGATGTCGCTATAAATTTGATGTCGTCACTTCCGGTTGACCTGCTTCAAACAGTCCTCTTCTATTCTTAACATTCGGCAAATCCCGTACACCTCGTTTCTTCACCCTGACGCCACACACGCTCATAGGGGTCAAAGGTCAATTGAGTAAAAAAAATCGGGCCCCCATGTTAAAGAGATAGAACAAGGTCATCTATATAGACCCGATGTACTACTAAGGTGTGCTTGCCACCATCGTCAACAAAACCAGAGCTATCTCTATCATAGATACCCCTGCAGGGTACAGCTAGGAATGAATCGTGTTTATGGAAAGTACAACTGTAAATTTCAGCCAACCAGCAAAGCAACATCCTGTGTATATTGACCAATCAGATCACTGGTTCTACGCGACCACGGCTGGTTATCACGTGCCAACAGGTTCGTATACATGGAAAGTGGGCCGAGCACGATGGTCAAAGTTTTGCCTTTGGCTCATGAAGAAACCTTGACGTTGTGAGGATGGCTAGGCACTATAGTCACAGTTGAACTTCAGACAAAAGTTGTTTTTGAAATATCCGTTTGTCACACTATCCTTTCTGACACTCCGTATATGTACTATAAACATGTATATATCGAGAACGTGAACATATGTCATATATTGCTTTCATTCCTATACGTGAACCAGGTAAGTTAGAGAGAACTACCTCTTCAAAATAGAGGTAAAAAAGGAATTAATAACTAACCTTTGACTCCAAAACTGTCTGGCGACTTAGCTCATATATTGCTACATTTTGCAACAGTGATGTTCCAATGAAAGTGTCCAAGTTTAATTTTGAACAGAGAATAAAAGATTTCGTCTCTTATTATGCGAATTATCACCCGAGGCATATACATGTATATATATACCACGGTCGGCTATGGCCGATGTCAAAAACCTTTATTTTAGAACCTGTTAAAATCAAATTCACTGGACCCCAAATGCAACCTACCATTCGCTGCACATCATCAGATGAGCCATCAAATGCTTTATCGGTTGGAGAGCAGTAATTTTCTAGATGTGCGAGGGAACAGGGGTTGTCACAACACTCCTGTATGATACCACGGGTCTTGCCGTTCCGAGTGCCTCTTGATAAAAACTCCGCGGCATCTCTCTTTGAAATCACCGGTAAACCTATATCAAAATATAGTGGAAACAAATCTGAAAACATAAAGATAAATCATATATGACAGATCGATCTATGTGTGTCCAACCTATGCGATTTACCAATGAATATTGATTGCAATAGCTCCAGCTGGTCAAGTTCAGCCCTCAACCCACCCCTCCACTGGTTCAAGATTGAAAGAAAACGCATCGAATAGCCTCCAATCTGGGATATAGTATCCGCCACATTGTATCCCAGCTGAAATAACCCCCAACATATGAGCTGAATTTGCTAATTTTTGTGTCAAGGAAAATCTAACCATCCAGACTTCTCATTCTCTCGACTGACATATTCATTGTGATGTAAACATAGTAAATGTGATAACCAATATTTGACCTTCTCTACATCAGTTGTCACAAAAATGGACGCCACTGTTAAAGTGTTCCAATCTGAACACGTTAAATTGGGTTGAATTAAATCATCACAATGTGAACAGCGATGTTCAGAGGTGTTTAAAATGAAGTACATATTCGAAAACGTGTTATAATTGAACACGTCGTTTTTGTACGCCTGGCGCGTAGAAGTGTACAATTGTGCGTGGAAGTGTTCGAATATACACGCATCCCATTTGAACCCATATTTCCTAGTTTTAAAATAATTATGATAGGGAAATTGTTTGCACATTTTATTTCGTAATCTCTTCAAAAATGGTCACATTCTCAATTTCGATAACATTGTAGTGATTTATTTCAACACATTTTCACATTTCTCTAAGTGTTCAGATTTGAACTCTAACGTCCACTTTTTTTACAGTGATCTGGAATTATACACGTACTACAAATGTTATTCAGTTGCATGTTGCAACAATATAAGCTTAATTCGCTAATTGCTCTTCCATTTTGAAGTCATTTTTCCGATCTTAAACAACCTTGATAGAGGTACACGATACACCTTTTGCACTGATTCACCTGCCTGTTATGTTTTAATCACGAAATATGAAAGATGAAGTAGATTACTCGAAAGGGAATATGCTGGTTTTACGTAGTAATTATAACAATATCGGTTTTTGCATGATATTCCTTATGTAGATGTAAACAAGAGTGCACATCGATTATTCCTTAAGACAAGAACATACCGGTGATTACATGTCATAACTCAGCTGGTATATAGAGTAATGACACGAAATTTAATTAACTTTACCTGGCCGACTCTACTACAGTATTCGATGTACACTGTTAGAAAACAGTTATTGTTCTTTCAGAACCCTTGGCTAGGTTCAATAGTTCTGGCCCACTTTTATCGAGTGTAGACTAATCTCGGTACGGTAAAACATTAGAAAAACAACAAAATCCACACACATATCCAGATGGTGGACACAAGCCCTCATAACAGATTTTGGAAGGTGGGGTGATTTTAGGGTGAAGTATCTAAATATGGGGTCTCTATACATAACCCCATGCTTTATTTATATATTGTGAATCATTGCAAAAGGTGTATTGTATACATCTATCAAGGTTGTTTGAGATCGGAAAAATTGACTTCAAAATAGAACGGACAACACATTTTCATTGTTACAACGTGAAACTGAGTAACATTATAGTACAAGTATAATTCCAGATCACTGTCAAAAAAGTGGACGCTAGTGTTCAAATCCGAACACTTAGTGAAATGTGAAAATGTGTTGAAACATCACTACAATGTTATTGAAATAAAAAAATGTGACAATTCTGAGGGCATGAGGACTATAGGTAACACTCCTGGACATCCATATGTATTTTATTGGAGAGGATAATTAAGTGACGGACGGTCACAGAAAATACAACTGATTGAAAATGCTCTTTTTTGTCCACGTAAATTGTCAGCAATGACACGGGCAAAATTGTAGATTAGACGTAAGTAACCCAAGTATTCCGTTCAGTATGAACCTTCCGTCACACATACTGAGATATGGAGCCAAAAACACAGTCTGACCGAGGTTGAAGATATGGACATACTGTTTTAACTAAATTGGATTCATGAGATTCAAAGCTGTGGCTCATGATCAGCAGACAGCCTACAATGTATCCAGCTTTGTGATAGCTGCGACTTCCTTTGATGGTAAAGCAACAAAGGTCAAATTAATGTCACGTTACATGCTATTTTGCTTTCGACAGCTGGTACTCCTCAGGGACACAGTTCACAAAGGGCTGATACTGTTCAGCGGCATAGTTCACGAAGGGCTGGTACTGGTCAGGAGCACAGTTCATAAAGGGCTGGTACTGGTCATGGGCACAGTTCATAAAGGACTGGTACTGATCAGGGGCACAGTTCATTAAGGATGGGCACTGGCCAGGAACACACTTCACAATGGGTTTGGTCAGGGGCACAGTTCATAATGAACTGGTAGGCCTACTGGTCAGTGGCACAGCTGTCAAAGGGCTGATACTTGTCAGTTGTACAGTTCACAAAAGGTTGGTACTGATCATGGGCACAGACCGCAACGGGATGGTAGTTCACAAGGTTTGGTACTGGTCAGGGACACAGTGCACAAAGGGCTGGTACTGGTCAGGGACACAGTGCACAAAGGGCTGGTACTGGTCAGGGACACAGTGCACAAAGGGCTGGTACTGGTCAGGAGGCTTATTCACAAAGGTCTGATACTGATCAGGGGCACAGTTCATAAAGGGCTGGTACTGGTCATGGGCACAGTTCATAAAGGACTGGTACTGATCAGGGGCACAGTTCATTAAGGATGGGCACTGGCCAGGAACACACTTCACAATGGGTTTGGTCAGGGGCACAGTTCATAATGAACTGGTAGGCCTACTGGGCAGTGGCACAGCGGTCAAAGGGCTGATACTTGTCAGTTGTACAGTTCACAAAAGGTTGGTACTGATCATGGGCACAGACCGCAACAGGATGGTAGTTCACAAGATTTGGTACTGGGCAGGGACACAGTGCACAAAGGGCTGGTACTGGTCAGGGACACAGTGCACAAAGGGCTGGTACTGGTCAGGGACACAGTGCACAAATGGCTGGTACTGGTCAGGAGGCTTATTCACAAAGGTCTGATACTGATCAGGGGCACAGTTCACGTAGGTCTGGTACTGGCCAGGGGTCCACTTCACGAAAGGCTGGTACTGGTCAGGGGTTCAGTTCACAAAGGGCCGGTACGGTTCAGGGGCACAGTCTACAAAGAGCTGGTACTGATCAGCGGCCTTATTCACAAAATGCTGGTTCAGGCTAGGAGCACAACTCACAAAGCACTGGTACTGGTCAGGGGACTTATTCTCAAAGGGCTGGTACTGGCCAGGAATAGTGCACCAAAGGCTGGTACTGGTCAGGAGGCTTACAGACAAAGAACTGGTACTGATCAGTAACACACTTCATAGAAGGCTGGTACTGGTCGGGGCACAGTTCACAACGGGCTGGTAATGGTCGGGGGCCTTATTCACAAAAGGCCGGTACTGGTCAGGGACACAGTTCACAAAAGACTGGTATTGATCAGGAGGCGTATTCACAAAGGATTGGTGCTGGTCAGGGGCACAGTTCACAAAGTCTGTTACTCTTCAGGGACATAGTTCATGAAGGACTGGTACTGGTCAGGGACACAGTTTACAAAGGATTGGTACTGGTCAGGGGCCTTATTCACAAAGGGCTGGTTCTGGTGATGGACACAGTTCACAAAGCGCTGGTACTGGTCAGGGGCACAGGTTACAAAGGGCTCTTGTGGCCTAAGAGACACTTTAACCACAAAGTCATTATAGGGAAAATGGTGCTATTCACGACCCCCTCGCAAACTGAGAGAACTCGTAACATGCTCTTTAATTGTTTCTTGGTGTGAAGTTCCAGTATCCGTAGCGGTAAGACAGTCGCCATCTTATCAGTTTGTACTCACTTAAATTACAACAAATAGACTCACCAAAACGAGTTATACATTTTCTGAAGCTTCGTCCAGGGAATTAGAATTTAGTGATAATTTTGTTCTTCTGTTAAATACAGCTGAATTATTGGATAAAAAAATACAGCGTTTTTTTGAAAATTTAGCCTTCAACTCGCTAATAACATCTAAAGTTTTAAAAAACACTTTTAAATTCCTATGTTTTGACTTTCAAATAGACATGGAGAGTGACTCAGTTTTGTTTAAGTTCTTCCTGAAAATGATTGTATGAGAGTTCAATAATTGGAAATAAATCCGATAAATGCGACCCTCTAAATCATGCACATCTTTACAGAACAAAGGCAAAGGAAAAAAAACGAGGCGGATTTATTTAATTCAATATATGTACAACGTTTTGTCCAAATTGTATGAGTTTACGCGAAATAACATAGCAGTTATTAGAAGGCTAATCTGAAAAAACATGATACAAAAAAATCAACGGAATAAAACGAGCAAAAACTACGAAGGTTTCCGTCAATTTATGACTGGCAGTTTCTTCCGTCTGTCTGTTTTCACGGGGCGATGTAGGCCCGTAGGGACTAATGGTCCTGTTCTGTAGTCAGAAAAAATTGAACTGCAGCTCTGTGTCTTGCTAACACAGCAAACGATAGAGTTCTTACACGACAAGAAAGAGGTCTGAAACTTCCTTCTTTAGAATGTCCAGGTTTCTGTGTTTTTAATGTTCGCGTATAGTTGCAGGTCTGATATGTTTAAGTTACATTTCCATTTATCTAATTTTATGCGTGTTTTAGTTCATTTTCCAGTGGCACTACTTTCGTGCTCAAAATATGTCGTCTGCTAAACCACAGATTTTGAGAGGCGCATGTTGAGTGATTTTGTGGGACTAACTCATTCTCATTAGAAAGCGTGTTTGGGCAGTAATTTAGTATTAAATAATACCAGTATAAGTGTAATTCATTGTAGAAAACAATGGGATATTTCACTTTGCCTGTATTCATTTACATTTTCATGAAATATGTGTGTTGAGTTACAGTTTGGAATTTTCGCCATTTAAGCTCACCCCTCAAGACCCTCTCCATTATCTTTTTATAGTAAGTTTCTAAAATCCAGTGGTGGTCAAATCATTTACGTAATAATTTCCCTGTATTCAGAAATGTTTTCTTTTCATTCTACTTCTGAAATATTCATGAAATGTTGCAAGCATTTCCCCCTGATCTACAGAAAGAGCTCTGCATATCACAGTTTTGAAGCTGTAAGGTGACATGGGAGATAACCAAATAGAACTGTAATATACTAGAGAGGAGGTACATGAAACAATATGATGCCATGAGAGTATGCATCCCAGCATAGCTTCAGTCCATCTAACCATGAGGATTTTACATTGTATCTCAATACTCATTTTTACCCCTCGGCCAATTTTGGCCATGGGGTATTGTCATCTTGAACGTCCGTCTGTTCGTACGTCAGTACATAAGCGAGATAGACGGAAAACGGTTCCACTGAAGAATTCCAAATTTGGTATGCTTATTTACCTAGTTAAGGACCAGAAGCCTATTGAATTGGGACCTGATTGGGTGGAAATCTTGGCGGCCATCTTTAATTTTATGCAAAATGGATAATGATCCATATCTCGGAAACCATTCAACTGTTCAATACGAAAGTTAGTATACATCATCGATACATTAAGCAACTTTCAATGAATTACCAAACCGGCTTTTCTGATTAGCTGGAAATCCTGGAGGCCATCTTTAATTTATGCAAAATCGATAATGATACGTATCTCTGTTACCATTCAATTGTTTTATATGACAGTTGGTATTCAATCTCGATGCATACAGATACTTTAAATCGGGACCTGATTGACTGAAAACCTTGGCCATCTTTAATTTATGCAAAAACTTTAATGATATATATCTCTGATATCATTTAAGTGTTCTATACCAAACTTGGTATACAGCATCGATGTATCAAGAGACTTGCAATGAATAACCACATCAGTTCCTCTGAGTGGAGAGAAGGATGGGCGGTCATCTTTAATTTATGCAAAATCATTAATGATCTCGTTCTCTGATACCATTCAAGTGATCGAAGTAAAATTTGGTATACATCATCGATGCATACTTACGACAAACGACAGTTCTGGTTTCTCTGATTGGGCGGGAACCTTGGTGGCCATCTTTAATTTATGCAAATATTTTAATGATGTATATCTCTGATACCATTTCAGTGTTCTATACAAAACTTGGTATACAGCATCAATGTATCAAGAGACTTTCAATTAATAACCACATCAGTTCCTCTGAGTGGCGGGAAGGATGAGCGGCCATCTTTAATTTATGCTAAATCATTAATGATCTCTATCTCTGATACCGTTTAAATGCTCGATGTAAAATTTGGTATACATCATTGATGCATCAAGAAACTTATGTAATGAAAACCGGTTTCTCTGATTGGACGGAAACCTTGGGGGTCATTCTTATTTGCAAAAATTTTGATAATCTGTATATTTGTGACTTGACTGCTTGGTGTTCCTGACATCTTGGTTCAAATTGAATACATTATGAATGTACCCAGAGACCAGGGATTTTCAGATGCACAGCTTCGTATTGTTATTTACTGCTGAAGGATATGCTTTCGATTATCTGAAAAAAGTGAAATTTTTACAAATATTGGTAACATGCAGTGAAGACATTGTTTCATCATTTCATCAGGTTGGTTTCATAATAAATGTCTGTCCCAGCAGTTTTGTTTTTAAATATATATATATGTACAATTACCCTAATGCACTAGAGATCCTTGTTGAGAGGAATGTGTGAGAGTACAAGTATGGCTCTTCGCCATGAGATGGAACATCAAAGAGTTAGTGGAATTATTCCAACAGTCTATTTGACATTTAAATAGCCCCGTTTCAGTGCCTAAGGCTCTAGTTAATTTAGGTGGCGCTTTCAATTTGATAAAATTATGCGCGCCAGATCGTTGCATTGAGTTTGATGTACAACATAAATATTGATTTAAAATATCCTACTGTACGGAATTGTAATGATTAAAAAACATGTAGAAAAAACAAATTCCAAATGCGTTATTTAATGACATGGGGAGGTTAGAGACATAAAAGGAAGGGTATATATATATATACGGACCAACAAACTTAATTTAATAATAATAAAATCCCAATGACCCTATCTATAAAAAATATAAACGGAGTTAAAAAGGCCAATATAGTACATGCATATTTTGTTTAACCTAAAAATTAACTCATCATATAAATTCAGATATGAGTAAGTGGTGAGTAAAAACGAGATTTGATATAATATCTATATTCATCCTGGTGAACACCGTGAATGAGGACCTCACAAGGTATCCTCAGACACCAATGTCCAACCAGAACAAGCAAAGACATCATTTAAAACAAAACTCTTTAATAGAGCAGAAATATTATTATAATTTCTTAACCACAAATAAGAAAATATATGTTAAATTATTCTAGAATTTTATTATTCACAACTTGTAATATGCATGTACTATTAATTAACCAATATAATTATAAATAATTCCACAGTTTCTTCCATCAAGTTAAGCGACTTATAACCCAGTCTAAATCTTACCTAATTTTCAATATTTTTGTTACAAAATTTGAAGACATGTTAGATAACCGTGTGTTAGATAAACATGCGTGAATCACCTGCATTGCTCATCGACTAATACAATCCTCAGTGTATATGTCCAGACAGCTGATAGTTCGTTTTCAAAAAGCTGATTTTATAAGCCTATGTACTTCAATATCCTCATGCTATTCATATGAACAGTCTCAACCAAAGCGTGACTGAGATACATCGTTCTCTACATAACAACTTTAGAACGAAAATTATGTCATGCCGGCATCATTGAAAACTGTTGACCGCTTCTCTCTAGCCTATATTTATAGTATATTATTGTTTTGTTTCTGTTTTAAGTTGATGCTAATGTTGTTATAGAAATTAGGTCTTTATATTATGGACGCAGAAATTCTTTAATGGACGACAGCTGAATATTGAATGACTGACTAGCGCTTGTATACTGTAACATGAACATATTTTAGTGCACTAAACCTCGCTCTTTCGCCTGATGATCCTATCTCACGATGGTGACATGAACTATGTCGTCCAATCACTATAATATTCGGTGGGATCGTGGGCGTACGTATATGGTCGAGTCACGCGAAATTCTTCCCCTTCATTTCCTCCGTACAGATAGCCATTTATCAACAAATACCGACTGCTAGATAACATGAACCCCGGCAGGCAACAAGCAACCTATAACTGAAATGATTTTCATAAATGATTTATCAAAACGGTATTGCTGTCTCGCCTGAATCAGTCATACGGTGACCAGCGTACTGCCTGTCTGGTCTAATTCCTCTGATCACTGCAGACTGCGCTACCACGGCCATCACAGAGATGTTGATTATTCTATATAGTCCAATGGAAGATTTGATTAGAATGGACAACTTTCGCAAGTTTCAGAAGAAATTACTTGGAAAAAATATATACCAAATGCATGCTCTTCCCTCCAGAGAGGGATAACTGTACTTACATTATAAAATGAATCTTTTGTCAAATACTTAACGCGATAAAAATCGCTTTCGAGAAGCAGGTGTCTGTATCATCTGCATGTTACTATCGCAAGTCCGAAGATTCCTCGACCAAATATGGGATTCATAACCGTCTACCTGGTACTGGATGGAAACTGCTTTAAACGCAAAGAAAAAAAACTCTACATAATATAGCCTATACCTTAAATAATATACCGGGTAGTGCAATGAATTTGATCTCTCCTTATGTCATCGTGGAGCGACTCGCTCAGATTTTCCGTCTTGTCTTTTCGGCAAATCTACAAAGCGTATTTAGGGTATAACCTCATTCGATATTTCTGTTTCCTTCAAGAGTTTCTGCACTTGGAATTGTCATACATTCCGTTACATGAACTTTCGTGAACCTACAAAGGTGGCAAACTTCCGTATTATTGCGTAATAAACAGGTAGTGCCATAGCAAGATGAAAATCGATATAGTCTACTCATGCATGGTATTCAGTACAGGAATATTTCACCGATTGAAAGAATTATTACTTGTATAATTTTGTGTTGGTTCATAATTGAAGCGCATTGACTCGGATCGGTAAATGAAGGCTCACGTTGGTCAATGAATGACCCGGTATGCCTGGATTGGGTGGACACCGGCGTAGCTCGCTAGCTGATTTCAACAAAGGAATCTTCATAAGTAGAAGCCTGGCAGCGTCAGAACAAGAGGATCGTATGACATTTGTGCGACATGCATGTGCCACGCCACACAAGCAGACGTAACTGTCAGAGACTCGTGTATCTCCTGGAGCAAGCATATGCATCGTGCAGCTGACGCACCCAGTTTTGTTTATGCCGTTCTGACGTATGGAATGATAATGATAAAATGAGATGAAGGTGGGCGGGAAACGGAATATAAGAGAAATCTAGCTATCTATTAAGGTAGCTAGACAGAAGTGAAGGGAGAAATTAAGTCACAATAAAAGCCAAGTCGGCAGATCACCAATACATATAGAGGGGGCCTTCGTCAAAAGATTTTTCATATATTAGAGTTAGCATTGCATTCCCAGAACTCTACGCAATACATCATATCTCACTCTCATCAAAGCAATGAACAAACTTCAGTACCTTCCCCACAACAACAAATTTAAACCATTCTATGTTTTCAGCGCCTATATACGTACACGGGTGACATTGGATTTTAAGGGAAAGAATTGGTGAAAAAGGTGAGGAATAATGGCTTATTTGCACATTATTAAGCGAACAAAGAAAAGCCATTCTGTTCAATGACCCTTAACTTAAGCTAATCTGGGTTGTCTAATTTATCTTTTAACCCGAGAGACTATTTTGAACTGGTGATAACTGACATATTGTGAAGATGCATGATTGCATATGTGTAATACTTTTGCCAATTTTATTATGCTAACTTTAATTTATTCGGCGTGTGTGTGCCTGTTGAGTGTCTATTCCGATAACATGATGTATTACAAGTTATGCCTTCATATTGCTTGCTTCAGTTCACAATATAAATGTGTTATAGTTTTCGAGTGCTGCTTGTTTAATACAAATTGGGGGTGGGCGTGTTAGTCTGTGTAGTATAAAACATTTATCGCAGATAGTAGATATCTGCTTCGTCAAGTGAAGTCACCTGACGAAGCAGATATCCACTATCTGCAGATAGTCCACTATCTGCAGATAGTCCAGCTCAATGACCTATAAGGTCAGGCATTGTCAGTTGCTTTATCTGGCAAATTATGCTTGCATATATTTCCAGTAGGCGTCCAAACATAAGTCCAAACATAAGGACTGGCCGGGCCTGAGAGGGTTTATGTTATTTCTCCCGTGAACTCGACGCCCCATACAAACTCACTCAGGCCACGCTTATCGCTCATATCATTCCTATGCTTTTGAATATTCACATTCTGGAAAGGACAGGGACTCCAATTCACATTCTGGAAAGGACAAGGACTCCAATTCACATTCTGAAAAGGACAAGGAGTTGAGAATGTCTACGTCACTGAGACGTGATCGGCCTAGTAAACGTTCTTTAGTCTAACAGTGACATGTTTTGTGGATTTCCGTGCTTCGCCTCTTAGTTGATGACGTGGCAGCGTGTGCCGAAATCATCCGAAACAAGTTTCACTCAACGGTGCCTTATGGCTTGTGATTGAATACAACTGTGTGTTGTAATATATGCCCTGCGTGGACTTTCCCGAACTTTCTACCTTACGTTGTGACTTTCCCATTGATTAGCAATGGTGCGTGTGATGAAACGATTTACAGTTTACAGAAATGGGTCATGCCCTAAAAACTAAAGAACTCTGAGACGTTGTATTCCCATAAATTTCTTGTAACATTTCGAACTGAATCCGCAAACAGGTTGGTAACATGTATTGAAAAATCATTTCATGTGTACCATGGTAACGTCTTATATGAACTATTGGCAACTTTCAGTATACGAGTTTTATTTCGTTTATGTTCGATAATGCTGCATTCCTAGTCAAGTTGATAAATCAATGATAAAACTAGTAGATTGCATGAACTTTGTGACTGATAAATTTAGTGATTTGATGATTCAATTTAGCCCTTGAACTTTGAATGAGAACTTTGTGATGTGATTCCACAGTGACTTTTTTGTTGGTACTTTCATCGCGACCGGTTCCTAGAATATCTAGTGTACATGTGGTATGCTAATACTTGACGTATTTGAGCTAAATTAGACTAAGGTTATCGCGCATCTAGTGATATGTCCTTGGGATACTGAATACATAGTATAGCATTTAATACAAAAGAATAACAAAGGGTGGCACCTTTAAAACTAAGTTCAATGGTCACGAGCTTTCGCAGAAATTGGATATCTGCTTCGTCAGGTGAAGTAATTTAATACGTAGTAGGCTATAAGCTAGGTACTGGACTTGACGGCCTGATTGATATAGGCTGTGAAGTCATT
>JAVTVY010001925.1:0-33195 GCA_036873755.1 Hanleya hanleyi | reverse complement strand
CCCTGTCGAAGTCATTCCAATGAAATTTTTACGGAACCGTCGGAATAAAAAACTGTCCATGGTCAGAGAATTGTCCGTGCTCTCACCTATTCAAAGAACGTCCGTCCAAGTACGAATATTGCAGGTCTCGTCGAGGCTTAATGTCACGTCACTCATTAACATACGGGTCAGGGCTGTAAAAATACACGTGATATATCACGTGACAAGATCAGGGAAGAAAGAATTTATGGCGGCTGTGAGAACTTTCAAAAAGATGTACACGGGCATTGAGCTCAAATTGTAGCTCGACGTGAAAGTGACAATTCCGCCACTACCCCTTTTACGAGATATGGGCAGATCAATATTCTCAGGACTTGCGGATTCTCTGGTGGGTTTCCTCGCCCCCCCCACCGAGACGGTGACTCTGTTAACCACAAGAGCATGACGTTCCTACGAATTCCGGAATGGGGAATGTATGGTGGTCCCTATATGCCTAGGCCCTGTGGACTACCGGCTCCTCGTGGAAAGGGCTGAGTTCTGTACGGCTGGATTGACCAGGTTAACTGGTTAGCTGGGTCGTTCTGATGAGAAGTGGCCCGGGACAGTGGGCATTGTCTGAAGGCAGTGCCTTTGAAGTGAATCTTGCCGAAGGTATTGGCTAAGTGAAGTTTACAAGAGTATTGACTGAATGCATTACACTGAAGATTACTTAGCTCAAAATAAATAAAGAGACTACTGCAATACGATACATAGTTTGATTACTTAGGTTATGGGCTGAATGTAGTACTCTTGAAGTGAGTCTTAAGAAATTGTCGGAGTGGACTAGACCTGTAGCGAAGAAGATATTGCCTGCATACAGAGTATTCGGATGTGAACCTCACGGAAGGTATTGTTTGAGTGCGGTGCACTTCACACGTAGCATAAGACAGTATTGTCCGAGTGCGGGGCACTTGCCGGGAAGCTTACAGATGGTATTCGTTGAGTGGGGTGCACTAGTCATGAAATTTACATAAGTTAATGTCACAGTGCGGTGGACTTGATATTGAGCTTACAGAAGGTTCCCGGTATTGATGTAGTAAGGTGCACCTTGTCATGAAGCTTGCATAAGTATATTGTCCAAGCGCAGTGCACTTGAAATGGAGCTTACAGAAAATATTGTCCGAGTGCGGTGCACTTGACAGGAAGCTTACAGAAGGTATTACCCGAGTGCGGTGCACTTGACAGGAAACTTACAGAAGGTATTGTTATTGCTGTGTCCTTGCCATGGAGCTTACAGAAGTGCTGTATTGGCCAAAGGTGGAGCCGTTGTGGCGAAGCTTAAGAAACGTATTGGCTGAGTGGTGTACACTTGTGGCTTACAGAAGATAATGCTCTGGAAGGTGAGGATTTCTTAAGTTACGGTTTATAGAAGAGTGTTGTCTTTTTGTGAAGTCCAATGATGAGATGCGACCGGTCCATTTGCTCTGGTGCGCATCGTCTTATGGGTGCCTAAAATTACCTATGCGAATGGTTCATTGAATGTCTGTAATCGGTCCACTGGTTTTGATGGGTATATTCTGGTGTATATAAATGTTTGACTGCCTTAACTCTATCTGGCCTTGGCGATTTGGGACCTCTCCAATCCTGGGAGAGGGGGCGAATATTCTCTTACCCCTTGAGCTAGGAGCTGCAAGTTAGCCTGCTGGACATAGGGATGGAGATAAGAGTCGGAGACCTGATTCTCCCTACTGGACTGATGTACTGGGGGTCTCCACTTGCCATTATGCTGGAAATAATACTGGAGATAACGTCGGAACAGGATTCTTTCCACTGGACTTTCCACCGATGTCATTGCTGACGTACAGGGCTTTCCCATGGAATTCCGCTTTACCTGTACAGACTCGTCCGCTATCCTACACACAGAGTGATGACGTACTGGGCTTGCGTAATGTTCAGAAACGATGGACGGACGTCGTGACCAACATCTTAAATATTGAGAAACGCTTGAAGGACGTTGTCACCGCCATGTTCAAAGAGATCGGGCTTGAAAACTATTATTGCACGTGACCGGAAGTGACCTTTGACCGTGACCGGAAGCGACCTTAACGCTTGGTGTTTCCGGCACACTGTGTGCACATGCAGGGTCAAATGTCACTGTCCAACTGTATGTGAAATTCTGCACTTGTAATTGTGGATTTACTGTGTTTACGTTGAAAATTTTTATTCGGTTTTGCTGACATTTTGAGTTCAGTGCCATTACGTACTGTCATGTTCGTGAACCTGCGTCCTTCATATTATTATTCATCGTATCAGTGACATTCATTTGCATCTTGGCCGTTCGATTTACGTGTGCTGACATACCCGTGTTTTTTCGTCTGTACTCTTTTACCATTTACATGTACTGTATCATGTCGATTAATGGTGACTGCTTTACCAAAAACAGCGAGGCTGTCGATCAGAGGTCCTTCTTGTTTGGCGTACTACCCTATTTCTTCTGGGGTTTTTTTCGAACAGCATTTTTAGATTTAGAAGCAGAAAAACATCTTTATGTCAACTGAGTCTAAATACTGTGGCATGGATATGTTTTGATCCCAAAAACTGAAAATATAGCTGTGAAATTAGTAGAATGTTAAACAGAATTTCTCTCCGCAGATTTTGCTGTCTGAATAATTGTTGGCTGAGCGGGAAATCGGGGGGAGAAGTGGAGGATTTGGGTGGCAATCGTGTGGAGCAACTGGAGACTGATCGTGGTGATCTTTTGGGAATAGGCGAGCTGACTGTAACTGTGGAGAAAGCTTCAATATCCTATGTTTCTGTTACGAAGAGATCGCTTGGAAGTAAGAGAGGTGAGAAGTCTGAAAGTATGGGAGGTGAGAAGGTGCAGAATGTTGAGGTGGGCAGAGATAAGGGAGGTGAGAAGGCGCAGACTGGAGAGAAGGTGCAGACTATTCAAGTGCCGTTGAAGATATGGTACAGACCATGCAAGCTGTGCTGAAGGATGAGAAGACTGTTCAAGTTACGCGCGAAGCTGTCAAGGCTGTGCAGGAAAGTGAGAGAGGTGAGTTACGTGAAACTGTAGAACATGTCAAGGTGGCGTCTGGCTTGGACCCTGCAGATCTTCCCGAGGCGATAGAGACGGGAAGAAAAAGGAAGAGGACACCGTCCACTTAGTGAATCAGCCTACACATCATGCCTTTATGGATTCCTCTCCAACATCATTCAAAGAAGAAGATCTCTCGTCTCGAGTATATGAACAATAAGATTCTTCAAATGTTGAGACCATGTCGTTGTGAATTCACTGAAAAATCTGGGGAAAACACACTGATTTTGTACAATGATGATGATGTTATGGTAGAGACATTAGTACAGGTGTTTATGATGTGTTCGTTTCTAGTAAACATGAACGAGTTTTTTGGCTAAGAATATGGATAAGGTGGCTGCATTCACATGACGCCACAAGCATGACCAGAAAGTCTCATAGGAGATTGTTTGACAATGATTGAATGTGATATAATTTTGTTACGTTTCGTTGTTAGATTTGGATAGGTTAGTAGTGTTCTTCGATCGATTTCGGTGTGATTCTGTGACACACAATGGATGGAACTACTCTGTACCGGGGTGATACATCGAGAGTGATTTCATCATTGATAGCAAATTAACGTTGAGTTCCAATTAATTGTTTTAAATATGCTACGTTTATGTCTGCATCATAGTTTTGATACGCTTTCATTCGAAGCAAATCTGGGAACAAAACATTTAACCTGTCGTTTGTCAAAGCAACTTCCCCCTACGCATCTTTTCTCTGTTTGAATCGATCAATCAAACGATATGTCACTCGGTTTCAGAGAAATTCATTGGATAAACGTCGATATCTCTAGACAGGAATTATTGAAAGTTGGTAGAAAGACATAAGGGCTAATCGGGAGCAAAAAAAGGTATATTTTATTACCATTCGCTGCGGTTTCATTTCGTGTGCAGTTCGAATATTACGCGATGTCTTTCAAAGAAAACTTCAGAACGACGTAATTTAAAGAGAAGTAATCACGGCTGAAGGTGATAACCCAGAATAGCCTAGCCATTGGGCCGAGAATTTATAGGTTAACAAAATGCATATGTTTGTTCTTGTTCCGTTCACTATATTCAAAGTTTACCCGCTTCGGAACGTCTTCCAACAGGGTCTTCAAGGTGAACACACTATATTAATCAAGTAATATAACTAGTATAGTCAACGCTTTTAGCCTCCCCTTTTGCCGGGGGAGGTAACTCTTGGTGGCGACAGGTGGCGTTGTGGTTATGGATTGCATCAGAATTGGCTGGGTGACAAGTTTATATAGTTCTTTGACCTTGTATTCTTCCGCGGTGATGCGGTCATGTCTGGCGGTGATGCGGTCGCGGAAAAAAGCTTCCGCGGAGAAAAATTCCCCAGACTTCAAATACGCTGCATGGTCCGATTGGGTCGAGTGAGGTATCAATGTGAAGCATTCGTGAAGGCGCATCCACCGGGATGGGTACGACGTGGAACTGACGTCATTCTGCGCATGCGCAGTAGACAAAGTGTATGGAAATATACGTTTTAGGGTCTAGGTGGGCCACTATTGCTCCTATGGAGTCGTATGAGGTATCAATGTGAAGCATTCGTGACAGAGCATCTGACTGGGTGGATGTGGGGTAGGAATATCGTTATTCTGCGCATGCGCAGTAGACAAAGGGTATGGAAATAGGCGTTTTGGGATCTAGGTGAGTGAGGGGGCATCCGCCTGGACTAGTGTGTCGGCCGTGTTCGACATTCTGCGCATGCGCAGACAGAGAATTGCGGGAAAAGTGCATTGGAAGGAACGTTTTGGGACCGAGGTGGGTCTCTAGCGGGCCGATAGGGTCGAGTGAGGTATCAATGTGAAGCATATGTGAGGGGGCATCCGCCTGGACTGGATGTGGGGTTGGAATATCATCATTCTGCGCATGCGCAGTAGACAAATGGTATGGAAATAGACGTTTTGGGATCTAGGTGAGCCCCTAATGGGCCGATGGAGTCGAGTGAGTTACGAATGTGAAGCAGTCGTGAGGGGGCATCCGTGTGTCTTCCGTGTTCGACATTCTGCGCATGCGCAGACAGGGAATTGTGGGAAAAGGGTATGGAAATAGACATTTTGAGGCCGAGGTGAACCCCTAGTGAGCCGATGGAGTCTTATGAGGTATCGTGAAGCATTCGTGAAGGAGCATCCGCCTGGACGAATGCAAATAGACGTTTTGGGGTTTAGGTGGGCTTCTATTGGTCCGATGGAGACAAGTGAGCTATCAATGTGAAGCACACGTGAAGCATTTGGTGTAGAGAGGGACCACTATTGCTCCGAATGCGTCGTGAGGGGTGTCATCTTGTAGCTTTCGGGGTGTAGACTCCGATTTGAGGGATGTCCACATCATCTGTGACGTCATCGGTGACGTCATCAGTAGGAGTAGTAGGGAAAGTGGGCATTTTGAGGAAGTGAAGGAAGGTGTTTTGGGTAGAGAGGGACCATTTTTGGTCCTAATATGTCGTGTGGGATGTCATCTTGTAGTTCTCTGCATGTAGACGCAACTACACACTTGGTGGTCGCATCGTGCAAGAATACTACATATGACTTGATACTGTGAACTATAAATGTAAAGTCAGGATGGCCGAGTGGTCTAAGGCTCCAGTCCTAAGTGCTGGCCTGCGCAACGCAGGGCGTGGGTTCGAATCCCACTCCTGACACATGAGTTTTTTGTATATACACCTTTTGTATTATACCATATCTGTGCAGTATTATACCATATCTGTCCTGTATTATACCATATCTGTCCTGTCTTAGACAATATCTTCGCTGTATTTAATGTACATGTACTCTGCGCATGTCCATGTATTCTGTGCATATCCATGCACATATACTATGTGCCTGTACATGTACTATTTGCCTGTACATGTAATCTGTTCATGTACATGTAATCTGTCAATATACATGTTCCTTGTCCATGTAAATGCACTCTGTGCATGTCATTATACATGTACTCTGTTCACGTCCATGTATACATACTCTGTTCAAATCTATGTACATACTCTTTGTCCATATCGCTATATAGCTGAAATATTGCGGAATGCGACGTTAAACCTTAATTCTCTCTCTCTGTGTTTCTCTCTCAATGAACATGTACTCTGTACAATGTCGCATGGTGTAGACCGGTGAGAGAACAACAACAAGGATGACAGGTCAATCATTTTATTCTCCCCAATGTTACATCATACCCACGCTGGGGGAGCCGCGTTGGGTATGTTTACAATACAAGTAGCCTCTTGTCCAATCAGAGGCCGCCATTTGGCACTGCATCTGTCATACTCGTTCTTGCCCGTTAGATGTATTCTCAGCTGCTCTTGTCCAATCAGAAATCGGCATTTCAGAAAGTCCTATCTTCGGCCATGTTCGCTATGAACCGTTTGTTCTAACCGTCATCGGGCAGGCCAGGATTCCGTTGAGGCAACATATCCTCAGATACTTGTTTGCGCATTCTGAGTATCTATCAGTGCATGGGTGAATACATTCAGCCGATGGGCTGGTCGGTCAGTTCGGTCACGAAAAACGTAACATTGGTGACCCTCTCCACTATCCACTCGGTGTTGGGACGTTGTTGTTGAGCCCATTCCAAGGCATCCAATTGGTCCACTTGGACCAGCATCGTCTCTAGCGACGCCCTATCCGTGATGGTAAACGGTTGGTCAAATACCCGGATGTTACTGCTCGGGTAAAAGTATCGGACTTGGTCTGTCTCCTTATGCTGCAGCACATAACCAAACGCTAGATTTAATTTGAAGGACGTAGCTTGGTCATTGAAGATGGCTTCCACGTAGCTGCGTAAACGGGCGAGGTCGGTCAGTCGGAAATTGTATATATCTTGAATAGGGCGATGGCGGTGGAAACAGTGCCGTATCATGGACCAATGGTACCGACAGATGTCACTCACTGGATGATCTTCGTGTAACAGATCGCTAGGAACATCCACCACATCTTCCAGCAAATGTTCGTTGTTGTCAGGCGTATGACTCGAAACAGTAATGCTAGGGACCGGCTGGATATCTAGGCTCTTCTGAACTGTGGATATAGGCGGGCTCTCCGTGATCGCATCACCAGTGGCATTCGTATTCCCAGGCTCATCTTCACTAGGTCTGACCCTCCTGGGTGCCTCTTTAGTGGGAAGTTGTCGCTCATACCGTGGTGACGGACCATGAATCAAACGCTGATGACGTCTCAACTGACTGGGTCGTTTGAAGAGTTCATTACATTGTTCCATCGCGCCCTCGTGGGGTGAACGTTCGTGGCGCAGTAAAGCATCTTTCCGATTAAATGACCGTGCGCAAGTTATGCAAGTATACCGTGCGCCGTTGTGGATGGAGGACTCGTGCCGTCGCAAATCTTCTGGGCGAGTAAATGACTTCAGGCAGGTCGAACAAGAGAACATGTCGGCTGCGTATCAGAAAATGCTGAACATTCCCACCTACCGTCACTTTTATAAGCCTGCAGCCCACAAGAACTCTCCTACGTTGTTCTCCCCACCAATCAGCGCATCGCTGTCCTGTACACTCGGATGCGCACTTGTCACATGTCTACGTACACACCGTAACATGTAAAAACTTGTAACAAAATGTATTATACCATATCTGTGCTGTATTATACCACATCTGTCCAGTATTATGCCGAATCTGTGCTGTATTATACCACATCTGTCCTGTATTAGACAATATCTTCCCTGTGTTTAAGGTACATGTACTTTGCGCATGTCCATGTATTCTGTGTATAGCCATGCACATGTACTATGTGAATGCACATGTACTATTTGCCTGTACAAGTAATCTGTTCATGTACATGTACTCTGTCAATACACATGTTCCTTGTCCATGTAAATGTATGTCATTCTACATGTACTGTGTTCACGTCCATTGAACATACTCTCTCTCCATATCGCTGTATAGCTGAAATATTGCGGAATGCGACGTTAAACCTTAATTCTCTCTCTCTCTCTCTCTTTCTCAATGAACATGTACTCCGTACAACGTCGCATGATGTAGACCGGTGAGAGAATAACAACAACTAGGATGACAGGTCAATCATTTTATTATCCTCTCCAGTACATTATACCCAAGCTGGGGAGGGGGAGGGGGGGGGCTCGTTGGGCGTGTTTACAATACAATTAGCCTCTTGTCCAATCAGAGGCCGCCATTTGCATCTGTCATATTCGTTTTTGTCCGTTAGATGTCTTCTCGCCTGTCCAATCAGAAATCGCCGTTTCAGAAAGTTCAATCTTTGCTCGGTGTGCCCTAATATGATTCTTACTCATTCATTCATCCGTCTGTGCATATGTTAGATGTCTCTCTTTCGAGATAATTGCGGCCATATTTTTCCATACAAGGAAAAAACGGCCTTTGGTGACAAGCTCTCACTTCGCCCACTGTAAAATCTCCTCTCTCCTCGTGCAAAGATCACACCCGGCCAAGGGTACACCTTCAAGGCAGGTCAGGCATCGCTGGCGATGGTAGCGGACATCTCTCAGCTCTCCCCTGGTTGAGCTGTAACCCACACTGAAGAAATCAGCTATCATTTCCATAGTTATGCGCGGGTATCTTTTGGTAACTCTTTTGGGGAGTCGAGCGGGAACCGGCACCTGTTCGTCAATCATCAACGATTGCTCGTCTGCCTTGGAATTGGCTGGCTTTTCCATTTGATCGGGTCTGGTACAGGTTTTGAGAAATGTACATCTAACATGCGTGTTTCCGTATTTATAGTTAGAGGGGAAGAGAAGAGAGGAGGTGACCGTCCTATCAACCAATCAGAAGCCGACCCTCAGAATAAGTATAAGTCATGTTGAAGGATGGAACACAACTGTGGACGTCTTTCGGATTGGTGGGGATCAACTGACTGTGGAGTCTGAAGTCTCGACTGCAATGCTGGCGTTCATGTCTGGGTGCCTTATGTACCGACCGTTGATGTCGCCGTAAATTATCCTTACGATTAAAGGACTTCCTGCAGATCGAACACGTATACTCATCAACAGCACCTTGAAAAGTAGACTCATGGATGGGGTCAAATATCACGGGTTCCTCAACCTTCAAGCGTGCATGTCCATGGATTACACGTTGGTGAGATCTCAACTGGCTGTGTAGTCTGAAGCAGTGTCCACAATCCCCACATTGATGCCTGGATGTCTCATGGAGACACCGTTCATGGCGGTGTAAACTATCCAGGCAGGTGTACTGGGCAGTAGCGTCGTGGATGCTAGACTGATGGCGTTGTAAGTCGTGCAAGTGTGTAAAGGACTTGGAGCAAGTGGTACACGTGAACATCGTGTCGTAAGTGGTTGAACGACTGTCTGCTGAAAGTGTCAGACAGCTTCCCTTTTATAGCAAGCTAGCGGTTGATCTATTTTTAGAACACTCAGTTGAACTACCTCCAAGTCGAGGACCGAGATGTACTGGTGTACGACTGAGCCGCATTGCGCGCGCGCGCGTGTGTTTGTGTGTATGCGTGTGTGCGTCTGTGTGTATGCATCGGTGCGTGTGTGTGTGTGTGTGTGCGCGTGTGTGTGTGCGTGTGTGTGTATGCATGTGTGTGTATGTCCGTGTGTGTGTATGTGTGTGTATGCGTCTGTGTGTATACGTCTGTGTGCATGTGTGTGTGTGTGTGTGTGTATGCATGTGTGTATACGCCTGTGTGTAGGTGTGTGTGTGTCGTCGTGTGCCATGATACAGACAGATGAGAGAAAAAGATCAACACTAGATTCACTAGTGTTCCTATAGTCCGGAAGTGACATTTGACCCCGCGCTGCTCGGTAGTGACGTCATCGTCCGCAAGCACACACACACGCACACACACACAAACCTGGTGCACCCGCATCCTGGTGTACCCTATGCCCTACGGGCTATAGGGTACAGGGTATCATGACACACGACGGCACACACACACACACCTACACACACGCACACACACACGCGCACACACACACACAGACACACACCGATGCATACACACAGACGCACACATGCATACACACGCACACACAGACGCATACACACATGCATACACACACAATATGACTATTCACATGCAGGACATGAGAGCTTCTCGACATGGACCTGATAGAAGTCCGGAATGGTGGAACATTCGTAAACATCCGGACACTTTTACATCCGGGGACTTTTACATCCGGGTACATCCGGGTTCTTGTACATCCGGGCTCTTGTCAATGACGTCCGCGCCTACATCCGGTTCCTTTAGCTGTGTGTTCCATACGGGTACATCGGGGTTTACACCTGAACAGCCGGATAGTTACGGAGGTGACCGAAGAGACATGGAGGTGACCGAAGATTTCACGGAGGTGCCCGAAGAGACACGGAGGTTACCGAAGATGTCACGGAGGTCACCGAAGAGACACGGAGGTGACCGAAGATGTCACGGAGGTTACAGAAGAGACACGGAGGTGCCCGAAGAGTCACGGACGTCACCGAAAAGACACGGAGGTGACCGAAGAGACACGGAGGTTGCCGAAAAGACACGGTGGTTACCGAAGAGATACGGAGGTGCCCGAATAGTCACGGACGTCACCGAAAAGACATGGAGGTGACCGAAGAGACACGGAGGTTGCCGGAAAGACACGAATGTCACGGAAAAACGTATAAAGGTGGGAATTTTTACGGCATTCATCATTTCCAGATCCACAGCCGATATGTTCTCTTGCACAACTTGCCAGAAGCTGTTTACTCGTCTAGATAATTTTCGACGCCACGAGGCCTCCACCCACAACGATGCTCGGTATACTTGTACAACCTGCGCACGGTCATTCAATGGGGAGGATCATTTACTGCGCCACGAACGCTCATTCCACGAGGGCGCGACGGAACAATGTAACGGTTGTGGTCAACTCTTCAAACGACCCAGTCAGTTAAGACAGCACCAAGGTTTGATTCATAGTCCATCACCACGGTATGAGCGACAACTTTCCACTAAAGAGGCACCCATGAGGGTCAGACCTAGTGAAGATGAGCCCGGGGAGACGAATGCCACTGGTGATGCGATCACGGAGAGCCCGCCTATACCCACAGTTCAGAAGAGCCTAGATATCCAGCCGGTCCCTAGCATTACTGTTCCCAGTCATACGCCTGACAACAACGAACATTTTCTGGAAGATGCGGTGGATGTACCCAGCGATCTCTTACAGGACGCCCATCCAGTGAGTGACATCTATCGGCGCCATTGGCCCATGATACGGCACTGTTTCCACCGTCATCGCTCTATTCAAGATATCTACAATTTCCGACTGACTGGCCTCACCCGTCTACGCAACTACGTGGAAGCCATCTTCAATGACCAAGCTACGTCCTTCAAATTAAATCTGGCGTTTGGTTATGTACTGCAGCATAAGGAGACAGATCAAGTCCGATACTTTTACCAGAGCAGTAACATCCGGGTATTTGACCAACCGTTTACCATCATTAACCGGACATCGCTAAAGCCCGTGCTGGACCAAGTGGACCAATTGGATGTCTTGCAATGGGCCTATGAGCAGCGCCCCAACACCAAGTGGGTCGTAGAGAGGGTGACCAATGTTACGTTCTTCGTGACCAAATTACGGAATCTTTCCATCGGGTGAATGTATTCACCCATGCACTGATAGATACTCAGAATGCACAAACAACTATCTGAGGATATGTTGCCTCAACGGTATCCTGGCCTGCCCGACGATGATTAGAATAAACGGTTCAGAGGGAACATGGCCGAAGATGGAACTTTCTGAAATGGAGACTTCTGATTGGACAAGAATACATCTAACGGACAGGAACGAATATGACAAATGCAAATGGTGGCCTCTACAATTCAAGAAGACTCTTGTCCAATCAAATATACCCAACGCGGCTCCCCCAGCGTGGGTATGATGTAACATTGGGGAGAATAAACTATATGAAAAAACTTCTTGTTGTTGTTGTTCTCTCATGGCTCATTTTTGTTGTTGTTGTTGTACTCTCTCCGGCCTGTTAAGGCGTACCGACGGACGTCACTGCATTTCGAAGAATGAGTGACAATTCCATGGAATATCTAGAAAATAAGAGCTTCTGAGCTATTTCACCAGGGCGTTGAATCATTGAGCTTGGTGTTGGCGGGCGTTGCTACAAGATGACACCTCACACGACGCATTCGGACCAAGGATGGTCCATCTCTACACCAAATACCTTCCTTCACTGCCCCAAAATACCCGCTTTCGCTACTACTCGTACTGATGACGTCACCAATGACGTCACAGATGCTGCGGACATGCCTCAAATCGGGGTGTACACCCCGAGAGCTACAACATGACACCTCCCACGACGCATTCGGACCAAGTATGGTCCATCTCTACCCCAAATACCTTCCTTCACTGCCCCAAAATGCCCACTTTCGCTACTACTCGTACTGATGACGTCAACAATGACGTCACAGATGACGTGAACATCCCTCAAATCGGGATGTGCCCCCGAGAGCTACAAGATGACACCTCCCACGACGCATTCGGACCAAGGATGGCCCCTCTCTACCCCAAATACCTTCCTTCACTGCCCTAAAATGCCCAGTTTCGCTACTACTCGTACTGATGACGTCACCGATGGCGTCACCGATGACGTCGACATCCCTCAAATCGGGATGTTCACCCCGAGAGCTACAACATGACACTTCCCTAGACACATTCGGACCAAAGATGGTCCCTCTCTATCACAAATACCTTCCTGTACTGCCCTAAAATGCCCACTTTCGCTACTACTCGTACTGATGACGTCACCGATGACGTCACAGGTGACGTTGGCAGTCCTCAAATCGGGGTCTACACCCCGAGCGCTACAAGATGACACCTTCCAGGACGCATTCGGACCAAAGATGGTCAATCTCGACCCCAAATACCTTCCTGTACTGCCCCAAAATGGCCACTTTACTTACTACAACCAACTGCGCATGCGCAGATTGAAGCGACTTGCACTTAAAAACACACCATTCTGACTCTAAGCCACACAAGCTTCACTTTGACACCTTGCACGACCCATTCGGACCCATAGCGGTCCATTTCTACCCCAAACACACACCCACATACCCCCCAAAATGCCCGCTTTCTATACTACGGCCAGACTGCGCATGCGCAGGCTATTGAAAACGGACGAACCATTAGTCCAGTCGGATGCTCCTCCACGAGAGCTTCAAAATAAGACCTCATACGACATCATAGGATCATTAGGGGCTCACCTAGACCCCAAAACGTCCACCCTGTATGGGCCTATACCCCCATAGCCATGCAGTATAGGCCTATGGGCCTACCCAGGCCTCGGTGAACTTTTTCCAAAAATTTCACCGTTTCGCTTCGGGACCCTTCCCATCGTGTTCTAAATGACGAGACGTGAAAAACAAATCCAAACAGCCCATATCACAATGAACGTGTGTGAATTTCCAAGGTTGAACCTATACCCCCATATAGCCAGTATGGGACTATATGGGCTATATGGTACTTTTCCAAAAATTTCACCGTTGCGCTCCGAGACCCTTCCCATCGTGTTCTAAATGACTAGACGTGAAAAACAAATCCAAGCAACCCATATCACAATGAACGTGTGTGAATTTCCCAGGTTGAACCTATACCCCCATATAGCCAGCCTATAGGCCTATATACAGGCCTACCCGGTACTTTTCCCAAAAATTTCACCGATTCGCCCCGGGACCCTTCCCATTGTCATTTTCTTGGCGAGACGAGAAAAACGAGATCCCACAAGCCATAGTAAAGCCCACAAAAAAAATTGACCACCCCTTCCCCCATACAGACATTTTCCCTTATATTTATTTATTTATTTATTTATTTATTCAAATGATCAACGGACATGAAGTCCAATTACAGATCACGAGTAACACTATATACAGGGTGACATAAAACAAATAAATGTTAACATGTAAATTACTATATATAAAACAGTATTAAAGTAGACACGATAAAGGGTCTTTGAAATTGGACAAAACATGTGAGATTATATACGTATGTACAAATATGATAAATTTAGTAGACTAAAATCGCACACTAAGACTTATGCCAACAATCTAAGCTGTCTTGAAACAGTTTGCCTAAAACAATGTCTTGAAACAAATAAGTCCACATTTGTGGCGTTAAAAAAGTTATTGTAGTCATTTAAAACTCTCGAAATAAAAGAAAACTTCGGAACATTTAACCTTGAGAAAGGAACTAAAAAGGGTTGTACAGTTCTAAGACGCCTAGATGGCATGTAAAACGGTAATTGACTTAATAGATAAGAGCTTTGCAACCTACAAGTTGCAATACCTTGTAAAAAGGAGAAGTCTAAGAATAAACGACGGTTCCCTTTGAGAATGTAAATTAAAAAGATTGCATTTTGCAGGATAAGAATATTGAGAATAATCAATATTACTTTTAAAACATACATAGTTTAAAAAAGTCTTCTGTACTCGTTCAATGTTGTCTGTATAACATTTTGTGTGAGGCGACCATATAGGAGTGCAATATTCGAGCTGACTACGGACTAAAGAGTTGTATAAAGATAAAACAGATTTTTGTGATTTAAAAGATTTACATGAGCGCTTGATAAAACCAACCATTTAAAAAGCCTTCGCACACACTTTGTCAATATGGCTATTAAAACTTAAAGAACTAGACAATAAAACACCAAGATCTCGTATCTCCTTCACTTTCTCCAGTACAACATTATCTAAAATATAATCGAAGTCCAGGACAATACGCTTTGTCGTGAAGGTGATTCTTTTACATTTCAGAAGATTTAAAAACAGTTTCCATTTACAACACCATTCTAAAACGTTATTGAGATCTTCCTGAAAAAGTTTACAATCATCAATACACTTCACTTCTTTGTAAAATTTGGAGTCGTCGGCATACATTGAAATCGAACAATATTCTAAAACTGTGGGTAGATCATTGATATACAATATAAACATTAATGGTCCTAAAATTGAGCCTTGTGGAACGCCTGATAAAACAGATAAAGAGTCTGATCTAAAATCTGATAAAACTACTCGCTGTTCTCTACAATATAAGTAGGATTTAAAAAAATCGAGAAGTTTTCCACAAATGCCATAATGTTTAAGTTTATGCAGTATAAGCTTGTGATTTACCGAATCAAAAGCTTTGGCAAAATCAATATAAACTGCATCTACTTGGGTTTTCTTGTCAACAGATTTCGTTAAATCAATATATTGTATAATACAGACCCCTATTGTAGGGGTAAAGTCCGAGTTCCGCTTTTTATATTTTCGGAAAACAATCCTAATTTTACATGCACCCACCCCATTGACTGGATAGGCAGGCCCCAATAAGCCCGGGGACCGATATTAGCCGTTTTGGCTAGAGTTGATAGGTGTTTTCCCCTATTTTAGGGGTAAAGTACGTATTCCGCTTTTTATAGTTTCGGAAAAAAATCCTACTTTACATGCGCCCACCCCATTGACTTGATAGGCAGGTCCCAATAAGCCCGGGGACCGATATTAGCCCTTTTGGCTAGAGTTGATAGGTGTTTTCTCCTATTTTAGGGGTAAAGTCCGTGTTCCGCTTTTTATAGTTTCGGGAAAAAATCCTAATTTTACATGCACCCACCCCATTGACTTGATAGGCAGGCCCCGATAAGCCCGGGGATCGATATTAGCCCTTTTGGCTAGAGTTGATAGGTGTTTTCCCCTATTTTAGGGGTAAAGTCCGTATTCCGCTTTTTATAGTTTCGGGAAAAAATCCTAATTTTACATGCACCCACCCATGACTGGATGCTCCTCCACGAGAGCTTCAAATTAAGACCTCATACGACATCATAGGATCATCAGGGGCTCACCTAGACCCCAAAACGTCCACCCCGTATGGGCCTATACCCCCATAGACATGCAGTATAGGCCTATGGGCCTACCCAGGCCTCGGTGAACTTTTCCAAAAATTTCACCGTTTCGCTCCGGGACCCTTCCCATCGTGTTCTAAATGACGAGACGTGAAAAACAAATCCAAACAGCCCATATCACAATGAACGTGTGTGAATTTCCAAGGTTGAACCTATACCCCCATATAGCCAGTATGGGACTATATGGGCTATATGGTACTTTTCCAAAAAATTCACCGTTGCGCTCCGAGACCCTTCCCATCGTGTTCTAAATGACTAGACGTGAAAAACAAATCCAAGCAACCCATATCACAATGAACGTGTGTGAATTTCCCAGGTTGAACCTATACCCCCATATAGCCAGCCTATAGGCCTATATACAGGCCTACCCGGTACTTTTCCCAAAAATTTCACCGATTCGCCCCGGGACCCTTCCCATTGTCATTTTCTTGGCGAGACGAGAAAAACGAGATCCCACAAGCCATAGTAAAGCCCACAAAAAAAATTGACCACCCCTTCCCCATACAGACATTTTCCCTTATATTTATTTATTTATTTATTTATTTATTCAAATGATCAACGGACATGAAGTCCAATTACAGATCACGAGTAACACTATATACAGGGTGACATAAAACAAATAAATGTTAACATGTAAATTACTATATATAAAACAGTATTAAAGTAGACACGATAAAGGGTCTATGAAATTGGACAAAACATGTGAGATTATATACGTATGTACAAATATGATAAATTTAGTAGACTAAAATCGCACACTAAGACTTATGCCAACAATCTAAGCTGTCTTGAAACAGTTTGCCTAAAACAATGTCTTGAAACAAATAAGTCCACATTTGTGGCGTTAAAAAAGTTATTGTAGTCATTTAAAACTCTCGAAATAAAAGAAAACTTCGGAACATTTAACCTTGAGAAAGGAACTAAAAAAGGGTTGTACAGTTCTAAGACGCCTAGATGGCATGTAAAACGGTAATTGACTTAATAGATAAGAGCTTTGCAACCTACAAGTTGCAATACCTTGTAAAAAGGAGAAGTCTAAGAATAAACGACGGTTCTTAAGAGAATGTAAATTAAAAAGATTGCATTTTGCAGGATAAAAATATTGAGAATAATCAATATTACTTTTAAAACATACATAGTTTAAAAAGGTCTTCTGTACTCGTTCAATGTTGTCTGTATAACATTTTGTGTGAGGCGACCATTTTGGAGTGCAATATTCGAGCTGACTACGGACTAAAGAGTTGTATAAAGATAAAACAGATTTTTGTGATTTAAAAGATTTACATGAGCGCTTGATAAAACTAACCATTTAAAAAGCCTTCGCACACACTTTGTCAATATGGCTATTAAAACTTAAAGAACTAGACAATAAAACACCAAGATCTCGTATCTCCTTCACTTTCTCCAGTACAACATTATCTAAAACATAATCGAAGTCCAGGACAATACGCTTTGTCGTGAAGGTGATTCTTTTACATTTCAGAAGATTTAAAAACAGTTTCCATTTACAACACCATTCTAAAACGTTATTGAGATCTTCCTGAAAAAGTTTACAATCATCAATACACTTCACTTCTTTGTAAAATTTGGAGTCGTCGGCATACATTGAAATCGAACAATATTCTAAAACTGTGGGTAGATCATTGATATACAATATAAACATTAATGGTCCTAAAATTGAGCCTTGTGGAACGCCTGATAAAACAGATAAAGAGTCTGATCTAAAATCTGATAAAACTACTCGCTGTTCTCTACAATATAAGTAGGATTTAAAAAAATCGAGAAGTTTTCCACAAATGCCATAATGTTTAAGTTTATGCAGTATAAGCTTGTGATTTACCGAATCAAAAGCTTTGGCAAAATCAATATAAACTGCATCTACTTGGGTTTTCTTGTCAACAGATTTCGTTAAATCATCAATATATTGTATAATACAGACCCCTATTGTAGGGATAAAGTCCGAGTTCCGCTTTTTATATTTTCGGAAAACAATCCTAATTTTACATGCACCCACCCCATTGACTGGATAGGCAGGCCCCAATAAGCCCGGGGACCGATATTAGCCCTTTTGGCTAGAGTTGATAGGTGTTTTCCCCTATTTTAGGGGTAAATTCCGTATTCCGCTTTTTATAGTTTCGGGAAAAAATCCTAATTTTACATGCACCCACCCCATTGACTGGGATAGGCAGGTCCCAATAAGCCCGGGGACCGATATTAGCCCTTTTGGCTAGGGTTGATAGGTGTTTTCCCCTATTTTAGGGGTAAAGTCCGTATTCCGCTTTTTATATTTTCGGGAAAAAATCCTAATTTTACATGCACCCACCCCATTGACTGGATAGGCAGGCTCCGATAAGCCCGGGATCGATATTAGCCCTTTTGGCTAGGGTTGATAGGTGTTTTCTCCTATTTTAGGGGTAAAGTCCGTATTCCGCTTTTTATAGTTTCGGGAAAAAATCCTAATTTTACATGCACCCACCCATGACTAGATGCCCCTTCACGAATGCTTCACTTTGATACCTCACTTGACCCAATCGGACCATGCAGCTTATTTGAAGTCTGGGGACTTCTTTTTCTCCGCGGAAGCTTTTTCCAGCGACCGCATTACCGCCAGACCGCATCACCGCGGAAGAATACATGCCCAGGGGCCCTTTGCCGGAACTATAGTGATCCGGAGTTACCTCCCCCTAGATTGGAACTCTTCTGTATTGGAGGTAGTTTTTGGTCTCTTGTGCCTTGATCACGTGATCGCCCCGTGACCTTAACCTCCTCAAATCCTCCCCGGGGGAACAAATAAGTAGGTTAAGTTGATTTTAAATAGCCTTTCTATACTACTAATAACTCCCAGTCTCCCGAGAAAACCTTGCAACATTGTGTCAGGAATGTAGCTTCCAAGATACCAAGTCGAAACGGCATACTGAAGTAAGAATTGTATTTATTGGACAAGCTGTAGGAGGATCAAGAATTAAAGAGTAATGCCCCATGTTTCAATTCGCGGAAGTTTACAAAGAATACCACATTTGAATACCGATGTACTTGCTGACTCAGTGTCCTGTGATATTTTCTCGCTATACCGGGATTTAAAATTACATGCAGATGCTCATGATATACGCTCAAAAACATCTTGTGTCCCTACCCTCCTTGTTCCTCCGCTATTTCACACCGCATGTTTCGCGCCTCTTGGTCGCTAGGGGGCGCTTTATCTGGTTATTTAATCACCGTGGAGTTATATAGCTCGAAGGTAACCAGATTCCTCAACTAAGCCTGATTGGCTAACTACTGCACGTGATCGAAATTACGTCACACCCACTGGAGAGAAAAGATGGCGGATGCCCGGATATTGGTTGCTGTCATGAACAAAGCGGACCGAAACTCATCCGTAATAGTGATTTTCATTGGCCATAGAGGGTTGGCCTATGCAGAGTGCCCCCTAACGGTCAAGATTCGCGAAATATGCGGTGTGATTCAGCGGGGGAACAAGGAGAGTAGGGACGTAAGTGACACAAGCTGTTTATGAGCGTACATATGATACGGAAGGAACAGTTCTCCCTACCGACCGCTTCTCGCTTCCACATTACTAACAGTATCCTGTAATGGAAACACCACGTTTGTCCCTGTCGCGGACGGCCACTGAGTCTCGGAGGCAGGAAACTGAGCTTTGATTCCGAATACTTGACGAAGAGTGTATCGGAATCTGGCACCAGACGTAGAGAACACGTACAGGAAAAAGTTCACGGCGAAGTTCAACTGATAAAAGAAAAAGAAAAACGCCCTAACCCATTTCAACTTAATTTTCACAATCGCGGATTCCAGGTATAAATCATGACCAGGAAGTAAAGTTTTAATGTGCGCGTTCCAGAACAGTTCGCTTGTTTGGACTATACCAAGCGGAAGAACAAATATAAGATAGGTAAACGAGACGGTAAGGAGAAGTTTGGTGGCCTTGACGTCGGATCTGGAGGTATTGTTGGTCATTTCTTGTCTCTTGGCCTGGTATCTTTTGATCTCCCTGATAATGGCCAAGTTGAACACCATGATGATAATTGTTGGTAGCCACGTGTTGAAGGCCACATAGAAGTAGACGATCCCAGGTATTTGAGCACGGTTCGTATGGCAACCCTTGTAGCCGAATACGGAGTCTCCTTCAAAACCGGTGACGAAGATCTTATGACTGGAGAATACCAAGACGGCAAAAGAAACGCCCAGAATGATAGCCAATGTTCTCTGCAAGGTGAACAGTTTGGCTTTGAGTGGATACTTTACGATAATGTAACGCTGAACAGTGAATGCCATAAGTGTCCAGACCGACAGCAGGTTGAACACTTCGACCAACACTCCATGTAGCTTACACAAGTGTGCGTTATCCTGGAATGTCTTGTTGGCTTCGACGTATTGTCCTCTTATCACCCCGATCATGAAGTTGAGAGTTAAAGCCAGTGAGTCGTAGATGGCTAAAACGGACAGAAACATACTCGACGTTGACTTTCTCATCTTTTTTCGTGTGAGAACAACTAACGATAGCGTGTTCAAGATAAGGCCCATAGTCACGATCAGTGTTGTGCCGTAATAAAGAAGGCTCTGGACTAAAGTTATGAACGGTGAAAATTCTGCCAGAAAAGCGTTCAATTGGCAATTGACTTGAGCTTCAATGACCGTCCCCTCAGATGTTCCATTTGTGTCATTAGGAGCTGGTAACGCCATCCACTGCGAACAGGTGAGACTGGCATCTGTTATGTTCTCCATTGGAACTTCGGTATATTTCTGCAATGTATGAACGTTAATACTAAGCGTCAGTCTCATATGAAACATGCTTCGACTATTCTCCTTTGCTGTGTTTACAAGGACTATTTGTTACATATTTTCTTACCGCTCACCGTTTGACAACTAAATATATTTTATTAGCATTGTTCTGGAGATCTGGCTCGTGAATGGAAACACCAAACAGGTCAAATTTGCAAAATTGTTCAGTGAGCTTCTCAATTAATACAATTTGTTTTCGGGTAACATGACATAGAAAAACCCTGCACGACGATCGAATATCGTCCATGTCAGACTGAAGTCTCTTGAATGTGACAATTATTTTAATTTTAAAAAGTGATTAAAATACATTCCAATCTTTTCTTCTCAAATCTAACATAGTTAACATTGTAGTAGGGACTTTATAGTATTTTTAGAGCTGTATTTCAGCAGTGTTTGTTATTCTTTATTGAATTCTGCTGACAATGCACATAAGTTTCTGTAATAATCTGTATGAAGAGATATCATATTTGCATTCAGCACGATATGACAATTATTGTGGCATACGATATCGGTCACCAAACCAAATATATTACTAGACCACCGGTAGTTTCAAAAGAAGTTATAGGGAGGACCTTAATGAGTCGATCTTATTCATTTTAAATGTACGTGAACAGCATTCTACGACAGAATCAGTAAGGCACAGGATATGGTAGGAATGTATTGCACACTCTTCAGTTAAATATTTAGGATTCGAACACTTTCTATTCTTAACAAAAAAAGACGAGGCACACTTTGTGTTTCAGGTTAAACATGTTGGTATAAAAAAAATGCATTTGAAAATGTACTCAAAGTATAAACATTTGTTTAGAAATGTGTGTAAATCCTAAACATGTTGAATCTTGTGCGTGAGTAGCCTATGGTGCATAGTGGAAGCGTTTTAGAAGCGCTGCACCTTGTCGGAGGGGCGCCGGATCGCACAGGTGGCCGGGGTCGTAGAAAGGGCAAGGCTACTTACTGCGCGGGTCGCAGAAAGGCATGGGGTCGAGCAGGTGGCCCCGGTCGTCTAGAGGACGGGGCTTTTTCGGCGCACGTCCAATGAGAGCGTATGAGTTCAAACTGTGCTGACGTTGCAAGGATGGTTATAGCTTGGGCTACAGTTGAAGTAAAGAATATCAAAATAGATCAATAAAAAACTGGTATGTTGAACATGTATTTAGAACACGCATGCGCAGTGTACAGCGATGGAATTGAATATAAGGGCGAGTTGCCTTAACGTATCATACTCTCACTACTACTCGAACGCGCCACTGACAGTACGATGGAAGAGGTCCACCAACAAGCTATTCGCACAAACCTTGTGATTCTCAAGAGATGACATGCGTGCCCAGAATATGTGATTTGCTTAGACAAAATAAAATATTAACCATGGAAGTGTATGAAAAAATTATGGTTTTGAAGACAACGACTGGATGAGTCCGTCATCTGTTGAACTTGATACCCAAATGTGGGTCTTTCACGCGTTTGTGGAAGCTCTACGAAAGACTGGGAACATTACACTAGCCCAACTGCTACAACCTGAACTTAGAAGACATCGATCGTTGATGTCGGATACATGCCCGTGACTAGTTTGAATTTGGGGTACAACGTCTTAGTTAACGGGCACACATACGTGGACATTACAGAGACTAAAGATGTGGCCGACGATCAACGATCTGATCGCTAACCAGACGGTAAATACCGGTCCTTTGCTGTTGTCAGATGATGTGTACCCGAGTTACAGCTTCTACCAAGGACAGGGTAAAATCCATGCTCGCATCTGAAAAATGGACGAGTATAAGCACAACAAAATCTATCCCAACACAGCCGCACATATATTGGACCCGTCTCAGCGTCTATCATAGCCCAATTGACAACGTTCTTGACTTTGTCGACCCCCCTCTACACAGTTCCTCAAATTCGACCACATAGACAGGTCCAATGTCGGTTCGACTTTGTTGGGATAGATTTTGTTGCTCTTATACTCGTTCGGGCATGTTCAGGTAGTAGTGAGAGTATGATATGTTAAGGCAACTCGCCGTTATATTCAATTCCATCACTGTACACTGCGCATGCGGGTTCCATATACATGTTCAACATACCGGTTTTTTATTGGTATATTTTGATTTTCTTTACTTCAACTGTAGCCAATTCTATAAAGTTTCACCCATCCTTGCAACGACAGCACAATTTGAATTACAACACATATAAGGGAAGTGGGAAGAGGTGCCGACATACTGACATAGCCACATGAAACCATACGCTCTCACTGGAAGTGCGCCGAAAAAGCCCCGCCCTGTGTACGACCCCGGCCACCTGCGCGATCCGGTGCCCCTCCGACGACCCCTTCCAAAGTGCAGCGCTTCTGGAACGCTTCTATTATGCACCATAGACTACTCACGTACAAGATTTAACCTGTTTAGGATTTACATACATTTCTAAACACATGTTTATACTTTGAGTACATTTCTAAATGCGGAATTCGACACAGGCCATGCCGGAATATCCAGAATTTATTCATGAATCTATGAATTAAAAATATTGAGACCTCCTACATACAATTTTACACACCTTTTAGATTACTTCGTTATACAGCCAAAATTATGCCTCATAGCTATGATAATTTATTTATTTGTTGAAAGGGCATTTCTTAAGGATTCGAAATATATACGACTGAGAAGATATTCGGATTTTAACAGATTAAGTTAAAAACAGAACCTTTTTCAAATGGCTATTTTCAAAAAAATATTCAATTATCGTAACATACATCATCATTTCTGGTAGGAGAAAACTCCAACAGGAATCAGTGTCTCAGTATCATAAATTTTGGTCTAGTTATTATTCTACTGACATGTAATGAGACATGTCTTTACAAAATAGAGCAACTCACAATTTTAAACTTTAAAGTTGAATTAAAAATGAAGTAGTATATTTATCGAAATTTTGAATCCCGATCAGAGTACATGGTGTATCAAACAATCAGAACAAATTTCAGGTCTTTAGCCTAAATACTTTCCGAGAAATATACCGTTTTCATCTAAATTTGGTGAAAAATAATATATGTGAAATCGAACAAAAAGGCAAATTGTGGATTCCTAGCTTTCTTTATTGCAATTGATGCTCAAATTGTTTGCCGAAATATTGTTTTTCAAATGGACATCAAAATATTGATTGAAAGATAATAATATCAAAAATTATAGTTATGTATATTTCCAAAATATTGCTATGAATCTGAAACTCGTTCGACGGAATGGTATCACACCTTCACGCTCAAGTAAACTGTCAGTGGCTCACGAGAACGTGCCAGAGCCCTTTTGTGAGCAGCCACTTTGTATTTGCTGTCTCAATATACTTGCCGCATGAAATCCTTCTTGATTTCTGAAAGTGCAAGTCCATTTCTGGAAGGCGTTGTGCGTACGAATTAAGGGGTACAAAGACAAAGGATTCCACCAGGCGACTTCAAGTGCAACGAACTTAACCTATATTTACTATAGTATAACCTGACTGACTAAAGTAGACCGAGGAATTTGTATAGAAAATATCCCCCACTCGACTGTTTCTATATCTGCGTTTGCTCTCTTTTTGTTATTTATTTATTATCTATTTATTTTAAAATGTAGCGCCTGTAAAAATCTCAACTGAACTACAGAAGATTTTATAATAGTTTACCAAAATATCTTTCAGTGACAAGAAATAACATGCCTAGACTGAATTAAAACATCACTTGTAACATTGTATTTCGTGTTTCTATGATTCTCATTTGCTGAGTTGCTGTTTGAAAGCCCATCACCCAATCAGAGATCAGTATGACGGTCGAAGTTATCTTACAACTTTGCAACTTCCAGACACAACTGTTCACCTTCACACTTGCCAGAGCAACTTGGCGTGTTTGTAAACATCACATCATCCACAAACGGTTATGAAATCCCCTGTAAGAAATTATGTAAGAAATGTACTGTGAATTGTAAATAAAGCATGGTGTTGATGGGCTCCGAAATCCGTACGGGAAGCGCAACAAGAATTCACATTCGTCCTTATAACACTGATCTACATGTAGCTTCTTCAGCAACTTTAGCCAGCTGTTCTAGGGTGAATGAACATACTCTCCCAAAACTACGGTGTACAAAAAGTACACAAAGTGTGTCAAAAATTATCATACACAACGTGGTTTGTACACTTTATACACTGCTTTGTGGACAAATTATGCCGAAAGTACACATCGATGTGTACAAGACTTACACAAAAGTGTGTATAAAAGGTGCACACCGCTGTGCATGATAATTTTTGACACACTTTGTGTACTTTTTGTACACAGTAGTTTTGAGAGTGTGCATTGTCTTTGAAATGCCCCACACTCATTCACAATAATGACAGAGAAATCAGCCAGGTTACCCATGGATGATTTCCATTAGTGTCAGCTGAGATAGAGTCATATTGTATTCCAGGTTTGAGGTGATCATTTATTATTATTCCAAGAGAACTGTCACTTAATCAGCTAAAATCGCCTTTTCGATATCATGACATATTAACTTGAATGTTATATCAAGAAAAACAGGTAAGATGTGATGGTATGTGCTCTGCTAATGGGACATTTTCAAGCAGTATATATATAGTCACAGGATTTATTGTTGTTTTACTAGTCCTTAAACTACACTTAAAAAAAATAAAAGAAAAAGCAAGACGAACAGTTTTGCGTCGGGTTATTTGGTTAAAAAATTAGTAAGCGAATATCCGAAAATCGACAATGACCCCTTCAGAAATTTACAGAGCTGGACAAATTCGACAAATAATTAAACAGACTTTTTTTTATTCGGATGGCCCCTCTATAGGCTTCCGTATTTACCCGATCTGTCTGGCAATACAAATGATTATTGCGAATTCAAACTCCCTGGTTCAGCACATGACGATTTACTTTCCTATATCGCGTGTATGGTGTTTATGTAGGCCTACATGAAAATGATGTAGATCTATAATAAATCAGGAAAGTTTCTGAACAATATAACAATAAATTAACGACAAATGCTATCATACTAGAAATTAAATAATGAAATAACGCGATAATAATATTTATTAACATCAATTGATAATAAATTAAACAGTGATAAATTGAACCATGAAGATAGAAGGCCTGTATTTCTACATCCTTGATTAAACTGACCTGAACCTAATTGACAAATTATTGATCTACGAGTCACGAGGTACTAAAATACAAATAAACGAGCTTGACACGAATCCATATATAGCAGTTTCAGAACGACGAATAGACTTCCGCCGAAGAATCTGTAAAAAAGCAGAAATCATTCTATAGAATTTGCAATAAATGAAAGATGCCTCTCATGATGATCAATTATATACTGGTAGTTGGGATTTTGCTGAACAAAAATCGAAGGAGAAATGTTAAATCGCGCAATGCTCCGTTGCAAGAACGCGCGTAACATTCATACTGGCGTGACAATGACCAGCCTCGAACCGACCCTTTGTTTTAATGAGGACAACCAGGGCAGAGTTTAAATATGCTCTCAGACTGTCTAAGAGAGAGGAGCAGTAGTTGCAAGCTGATACTCTGACAAATAAATTAGCGGAAATAGTATAGCGACTACTGGAAATGACCCTGTCTGTTTCTCTTGCGTGACAGGAGATGAGGAATTTATAGAGATTTGGAGGCCACATTATAATGAACTTCTGAAAGATACAACAAGGACATGTCTAGAAATATGTTCTACAGATGCGCAATGCAATATGTGACTTCAAAGCCAATAAGGCAGCACGCTGTCAAAAATGTGGAGACTAGTGTTCAAATCTGAACACTTCTATAAAATATGGAAATGTATTGCAATAAATCACTATAATGCTATTGGAATTGACAATGTAATCGTTCTTAAATAAATCATGAAAAAATGTGCAAAATAAATTCCCATGATAAGTTTTTTGAAACTAGGAAATGTGTGATCAATTGTGATGTGTACATATTTGAGCAATTTTACGCAAAATGGTACACTTTTACGCGTTCAATAATTTTAGGCGTTCAATAAGTGTTACACACGACCTGTTCAAATGTGAACACATGTGTTCGTATATGAACACCATTTTTAACACCGGTGTTCAAAATGGTGTACGTATTTTAACACGTGTTCAAATTTGAACACGTCGTGTGTAACACTTATAGAACTCATACAATTACTGAATGCGCACAAGCGCACCGTTGTGCGAAAAAGTGTTCAAAGATGCCCACATCACAATTGAACACACATTTCCTAGTTTTAAAATACTTACCATGATGAATTTTTTTCGCCCTTATTCCATGATTTCTTCGAGAATGGCCACATGGTCAATTTAAATAGCACTGTAGTGATTTATTTCAACACATTTTCACATTTTACAGAAGTGTTCAGATTTGAACACTAGCGTGCACATTTTTACAGTGCAGGCTCTGATGGGCCTTCAGCTGAACACTTCAAGTTTGCTAGTGATCGGCTACATCTTTTACTATCTACAGGTATATGTTTTAAGGTTACTGTATCGGGTCCCAGTTGCGTACGTGTACGTATCACAATTTTGCTTAATTACAGGGCAGTGCTTTTCTGTATCCATACAAATTATACATTTTCTGAAAGCCCTTGATTCAAGGAATTTAGATAAATAACTTTCCCGAATTTTTTGCAAGAATCGATTTATTTAAAGATACAGGATTTCATTTAGAAAAGTATAGTCTTCAAAATCACGCGCTAATAACTCTCTCGGTTTTCTTGCTTTTTTGAAATAATGAACTTTACTATTTGAATAAAAATGGGTTGCCTCAGTTTTTTTAGTTAGGGCCTAGAAGTTATTTTATCGTTGTGCAAATTTGAAAGATTGAAAAAATCTACAAAAACTCGACCCCTCTCCACTAAATCATAAATAATTAATGAACAGGGCCGAAATTATAAAATTTGAGGCAACCTTTTGAAGATCTACATGATTGGAATATTGTGTCCAAAGTTCATGTTTGTACATCAAATAACAAGAGAGAAATTAGAACGGGAAAAACTTTTTGACGAAAAAACTAAACGGAGAAAACTGCCAAAAACCAATCAGTACTGAAGCTTCGACCCGATACAGTAACCTTAATGCAATGTTGTCTCATAGTCACCTACCATGCTCATTTACGAATGTTGTCTGGGGATATCAACGATAAAAATAATTATAGGCCTATAGCACTTGCAACTATTGCATCCAAAATTATGGAAAAACTATTCTTACGCAGAATACAATGTTCTGTTGACATTTCGGAAAATCAGTTTCGTGCAAGCCGAAACATTCCACAGACACTTTGCATTTAAACAGAATTTCAATCACTATGCCTCACAAATTATCCCTGTTCTTGTCTGTTTCATAATTAGAGTAAACTACTTGTTTTGAAAGCTTTTAGAAAGAAAAAAAACATATAGAAATTCTTAGTTAAATGGCACAGTTAAATCGCTGGAAATTGCGTTAGACAAGGTGTTCTTTTTTCCACTCCTATTTAATGTGTTCATAAATTAATTGAATGGAAATGTCAAATGCAGTAGAATAGGATATGTTGAGAGCTCCACTGAAAATCAATGAATCACAATCTCCACTGAATATTGAGTCAATATGTACATGGGCGTAACCAAATTGTTCCGAAGAAAAAAAGAAGGAAACAAAAGAAACCGATGGACGCTAGGAAGGCTTGTCTCCAGAAAATAAATTATATATCCCGGTTTTAACGATGGTATTCAAATTGAGATGCATCTACCGTACTTCTCAAATGTCCAGTATACAATGATGATATATACGGCACGATCGTCGGCGTGTATGTTTATTTAAAGATATTTTATCTTTAATTCTGTATTGTGAAGAACTATTGGGAAAATAAGTGTCAAAACTTGCTTTCAAATTCTTGAACGGAGCAGGAATGTACTATATTCTAAATCCTAATATTTTAATATGTTATGTAAAATTGTAATCGTCTGTCGTAAATCTACACAGAGTGGATCAGTATATATTTTATCGCTCATTTTATGAGTCTATATGTTTTATATTGCTGTATACAGAGGGTCAGAGATTGATAACATCTATCTAACTTGCAACAAAATTCAAGTTAATCCGTTAGCACTAGAGCCGTCGATAACACTGGCAGATGAAGTGAGACAGCGGTTCACAGCGGTTCGATCACCCACTCTCTAACCAATCTCTTCAACATGAGGCATTTTCTTTTACTACCGGTATCGATAACTGGTGTGAATATGATGAATGTGATTATAAAAGTAAAAATGTAGGGATGATTTGTAATTTTTTGTCCGGAATTGACTAGGATGCGTCTCCGGCAGGATCTCAGACACTTGCCTAAAGTGCTGGGATAGTTCAGTCTCGCTCTCCGCATCCGTACGCCATTTTCAAGGTGCTTCCGTCACACGTAATTCCGACTCCTGCACTGCATGTGTGATTTCATTCTTTATCAAATTGTATTGAAGTTCAGTATTTGCAGATTGAAAATCAGTATTTTACATAAAAAATAGATTTATCAGTCTAAACTTTAAATTATTTCGTTCGCTTTCCAAATAGTGAAATAAGAGTCATATAATAGTATATATATATACTTGTATGAGAAAGTCATGTCTGGGAAGGAGTTGGCCGACATGATCTGTATGGTCAGTGCCCCTCGTACCACGATGGAGTGCGCGAGTAAATCATTCATCCATTCACCCATGCATGAACCCTATACATATACCTTGACACATAGACATCTCTGTAGACTCTATTAAAGCCCTAACTCATGTTAATGTCAGACATCGTGTGTTATTGTCCTTACAAGAACAATGTTTTGCTCGACATTACACACTAAAATTTTCGGACGCATGACGTGTCCTTTTGGTGTTCTTAACTTGTACGTTGATGCCCCCAATTTTAACACTACTGTTCTCTAAATATGCGAATTTGTTGAATACGGGTATTAAAAAAATAGGTGTTACCGTGTTGAGTAGCATTATATTTGAAGACCAGTGTCCACATATAGAATCCGATTATAATGAAAGATGAAATTCAAATTTTGAATTGTTGAATTTTGTTGTTCTTAATTATTGAAGAACACCAAACGTTCTAAAACTGTTACAATGGAACACATCTGGATGTTCGGAACTGGAACATCTTTTCTAGTGTTCTGGTGTAGAATACAACTAAATGGAAAGATTTTGAACAAAGCTGTTCTTATTTATTCAGAACATTCAATCAGCTGTTACATCAGAACACCAAATTTTTGTTTTGTGTGTAGCAGATCGATATGTAGTTATTAGGAGGTGACGTGTTATTGACAAGTGATGACATTACATTTCCAATTGTTAATATCACTGATATTGTCGCCATTTATGTGGAACCAATGTTTAATCTACAGTTCTTGATTGATGACCACTGAATCAGTAGGATTAACACTGTTTGATTTTTGTTACATTAATACATTGTTCTGTTCACACGTCACCATTGTATTGTATCGCTTATTCGCCAGTCGTGGTGTTAAAGGTATGAATATATACAGTGAAATATTGTCTAATGGAAGTCATTAGAGAAATAATGACGCTAGTAGTATGTCCACGGCATTTAAAGTAGTATTTTGCCGGGGAGATAACTCTTGCATCCACTAGGGGCGCCACCAGCTCAATTGACCTGTGAACATGATAGGACATGTACTGACCTGTCTGTGGGGGTTTTCCCACAATGTCGTACACGGAGGTGACCGAAGACAATTTGTGTTTTATCTAGATTGGGTAGATAAAATGATTACAAGAAGTAGTGAACTTATTTTTCTACTTTCTAAGACAGTCGCCTGTGACTGTATACAAATTAGCTGAACCACTGACAAGGTTGCGGCTCATCTTCCTTGGTATATAAGAAATCCAAGGATCTTAAAATGTATATACATGTGCATACTGTTCAATGAAAATGGTAATATCTGAAGACAGTGTGCCGAACACCTGGCTCCCCGAATTGCAACATTGTTGCACGTTAGTAGTAGTGTAAACCCTTTACAGCGCATATTTTGACGAGTGCGCAGGTGTTTCTGCGCAGATTTGTGGAGGAAGTGTGGAGGAAAGGTCAAGTGCAGTATAGTTCCGGCAGAAGGACCAAAAGCTACCTCCAATCCAGGAGAGTTCCAATTGTTGGAGGGGATGTATTCAGGATGTATTCATCCGCGGTGCTGCGGTTTGGCTGCAGTTTTGGCGGTGATTCGGTCTCGGGAAAAAGCTTCCGCGGAGAAAAAGTAGTTCCTAGATAAAATGGTCCGATGGGGTCGAGTGAGGTATCAAAGTGAAGCTTATGTGAAGGGGCATCTAATGGGCTGGGTGTGGGGTTGACATAGCGTTATTCTGCGCATGCGCGGTGGCCCAAGTGTATGGAAATAATCGTTTTGAGATGTAGGGGAGCCCCTAGTGGACCGATGGGGTCGAGTGAGGTATCAAAGTGAAGCTTATGTGAGGGGGCATCTGATGGGGTGGGTGTGGGATTGAAATATCGGCATTGTGCGCATGCGCGGTGGCCCAAGAGTATGGAAATAGCCGTTTTGGAGCTAGGGGAGCCCCTAATGGTCGAATGGGGTCGAGTGAGGTATCAAAGTGAAGCCTAGGTGAAGGGGTATTTGATGGCTGCGTGGGTGCATGTAAAATTTTTCCTTAAAAAAAAAAAATACGGAACACGGTCTTTATCGAAAAACCTGGGAAAATGCCTATATGGGGTATGAGGGGTATATAGGTCGCCGGGCTTAACGGGGCTTGTCTATCAATAAAGTTATCTCCCCCTAGTTCCAGGGTGGGTGTATGTAAAAAATTTTCCTGAAAAAATACGGAATACGGACTTTATCCTAAATTACGGGAAAATGCCTATATGGGGTATGGGGGGCATAGGACCATCCTGGGAAAACCTACTTCTATACATTTGCGGTAGGGTTGTGGGGTCTCGTTTTACTCGTCTCGTCATTTAGAACATGATAAGAAGTGTCCCCGTGCGAATCGGTGAAATTTTTGAAAAAAGTCACCGAACCGCATATAGTCCCATACTGGGGTATAGGATCAATGTTTGTCCCCCTGGGAAACGTACTTCTATACATTTGCGGTAGGGTTGTGGGGTCTCGTTTTACTCGTCTCGTCATTTAGAACATGATAGGAATTGTCCCCGTGCGAATCGGTGAAATTTTTGAAAAAAGTCACCGAGCCCCATATAGTCCCATACTGGGGTATAGGTTCAATGTTTATCCCCTGGGAAACGTACTTCTATACATTTGCGGTAGGGTTGTGGGGTCTCGTTTTACTCGTCTCGTCATTTAGAACATGATAGGAAGTGTCCCCGTGCGAATCGGTGAAATTTTTGAAAAAGTCACCGAGCCCCATATAGTCCCATACTGGGGTATAGGTTCAATGTTTGTCCCCCTGGGAAACGTACTTCTGTACATTTGCGGTAGGGTTGTGGGGTCTCGTTTTACTCGTCTCGTCATTTAGAACATGATAGGAAGTGTCCCCGTGCGAATCGGTGAAATTTTCGAAAAAGTACGATATAGCCCCATATAGACATATATATATAAATATATATTCCCATACTGGGGTATAGGTTCAATGTTTATCCTACTGGGAAACCCACTTCTATACATTTGCGGTAGGGTTGTGGGGTCACGTCTCGTCATGTAGAACATGATAGGAAGTGTTGCGGAGCGAATCGGTGAAATTTTTGAAAAAAGTCACCAAGGCCTGGGTAGACCCATAGGCCGAGTACTGGCCAGCCTACATTCACGAGCAGGCACGTTCAACAGCAGGACCGTATTCACCAGCAGGACCGGAAAGATCTCCACGATGTATGGACGATAATTCTGTCCAGCTGCTTGCGGCAGCAACAATGTAACAAGATATACTACTAGACTGTTCTTCGTCCGTCAGATGTTTCTCTCTGGTGGATCTTGGTGTGGAATGCACCCTCCCACCGAAAGCAAAACTTTGTCAGTCTGTGTATTTTCCACTAGCTTGGACTGTGTAACTGCTTTAAACATGTGATGTTATTGTGACTGGGTTTATTAGTTGCTGCTGCAACTATCTATCATGCAGATTTGCCGTTATTTGTGACATTTGTGACATTTTTATCACAATGGATCTACAGAGTGTCGATATCTGGACCCCTAATGAACCCGAGACTCGTAACTCGGTAAACCAGAATACTGATGTCTCCGTTACTGTTAAGAAAGATCCTAAACAGATAACAATCTCCAGCAATCCGAAAACAATACTGATTTGGAGAAGAGTGCTTCTGCTGAGGTACCATGAACAAGCATGTAAACTCCCCAACATATTAGTGGCTTGGTGCGATCGAAACAAGAAGCACTTGGTAATATCTGTGCACGACGACACCACCTTATTCCCGAAACAGTTACCCGACAAACAGCTATTCAACTCAATAATTCAAGTCTCCCTGTCTGGTAAGAAACTTTTTACCCTAACTATGTTCTATACAACAGGCACAATAACAGTGCAGGGGAACTTTTCACAACCTTGGCT
>JAVTVY010001924.1:0-33817 GCA_036873755.1 Hanleya hanleyi | reverse complement strand
GATCACTCAGTGCCAGTCCCGAGAGCTTATGTCGTAGTATATATGACAGGATAAGCAGGAGAAACTGACCCCTCGTCACATCTGTACCATCATGCAGGGGAATGTTATCTCTGTCAGATTTCTGATGTCGAGGTGGAGACTGGGATTCAGTATGAATCTGATTGAAGAAATGTATAATAATTTGTCAATATCAATTTGCATAAGTTATATTAAAATTATTATACATCATATCAAACAAATCTTCATGGAACACATTATCAAAACATTCACTGTGACAATGTTAACAGTTTAACAAAAAATCCAGTGCTACCAATCACGATGTCACAAATTTTCTTGAATCCCATGGCAGATACCCAGAAAAGTTTACTTAATCGGACGCTAAGTATAATAACATTGTAATAGGAATGAATTGTCAAATAAATAATATGACAGTGAGATACTTACATCATCTGAATCCTCTGAATCTTTCTCTGGTGAAGGCCCATCATGCTCTCTGAAATCCAGGACTGGATCTTCTTCTAAAACTTCCTCCTAAAATGCGAATTATTGGGTTAAGAGAAATCCTTGTTTACATGAGATGTATATACGAATCAATTGGCATAAAAACAAAGACTGTAAAATGTTACTGTATTCTCTGTCAATATAGTACACATTGAGTGTAAAACAATTGTGTTGGGAACATTAGTATGAATTTAATGAAGTGTAATTGGTGGAAAATATCAAAACTGAATATGGAATCACAACACACGTGATTCAGATATGTTTCTGATATCTACCGTTATGACAATATACTGATGATATACTTACATGAATTGGTGGATCCTCCATCAGGGACGTATTTGCATTCGTGCTTGTACCAGTATATGCTGCCTCCTAAGATAATGAATAATATATATATTCCACATTACAATGTCTGGTATATATAACATCTAGTTAATTTAACTAACATATAGTACGTTACACAAGCTATTCCTTCTCAACTCAAATGTATGTACTTATTAAATATTAAATATAAAGTTCTCGGTATAAATAGCATATAAGATGTGAGTAATTGTGACCTATTACTTACATGATTAAAACTAGTGTCAGGCAGACACTGGCCTACATCGCCTTCTTCTTCATCATCTGAATCGATGGTATTCCCAATGGGCACGGTCACCTGGAATAAAAACAAGTTACCATTTTAGTTGGGATTACATGATACAGTTTAAATGTGATTCTGTTGTTCTCATAATCAACGCTGAATTGACAGTATATTTTTTTAAAATATTACTCTATTTTTAAATCAAACATCGATATGAATCCATCACATTGAAACATACTGACTAGATCCAGCTTTACTCAAAATTATAAAAGTCCTGTGCCAAGAGCTCGGATCAATTCATAAGTGGAATAAGTGGAGCACAGCGCCAATTTTAAACAGTGTTAAAATGTGGACATAGAAGAATGATCTAACAAAGAATGACGATAATAATTATTCCCTAGGATATATACCTCCGAGTAAGAATTCTCCCCCCTTGTTCGTTGGACAAATCCCCCCTCAGGCTGGTCGGGTGATCTCCGTTTTCGCGTTGTTGTTGTTGTTGTTATTGCTGTCAATGATCTTTTTTTCGGCCAGGGAGAAGTTCTGTATCGTTGAGTCGATTCTGGAATAGGGACCGATATATCGCGTAGGTATTGCTTGTATTGACGAGGCATGATTGTTCTGTGACATTGCCTGGTTGAATGTTGTTCTCTCTCTGGTTGTGGTCATCCTTATATTCACAATTCTGAGATTCTATCCTGTGGTTAGAAACAATCAATACGCTGTTACATCAGGTGTTTATACTCAATGAATCAGTGCGAGCATGTGCCATTGGTATCAGGTGTCTTATTCTGACCAATCAGCTTTAATTTACGCTGACCTCGCCAGGCGTTGATTGATACCTGGCTTGGTTTAGCTCAATGACTGGCACAAACGCGAAAAGTTCGTTTTTATGAATTCATTTTTTTCAATCCTGAATTTTGAAACATTCCGGCATGCTGATTAATTTATTTTAACTGTAAAAGTAATAATACGGAACAACCTTTTATGGCTATACGAATTACGGGTGCTTAAATTGTCTGGGACAGATCGGCGTCATAGCTGGTTGTTTCCGCTCGTGCCCCGTAAGGCACGGCTTCCATAAAATTAACAACAGGAAATAACAAAAATATGTATTCCACGTGCCCGATTTTTCGACAATCAATTTATTAAGAAAAACTGGCGCCTGAAAATGTTGTATCATTCATCCGTACCCCAGTTGTGCGGGTCGTTGACGAAACAATGGGTTCGTCAATAAATCACAGCCTGGAATGACTCAAGCCATATAATAGGAAACGGTACAGTTGACGTAACAATAGCTGAGGCTTATCCAGATATGAGCCGGTGAGCGAGAAGTGACAGATTTCTAATTTCCGGGTCATACAGGGTCAACAATAGACCTGTCAGGGTGGTAGGAACCATGTTGACCCCATGCCTTTCAAAGTTAGTCCCTGCCTCTGCCTACACAATATATACACACAAATCGTAATTGATCGCTTTGGCTTTGCGTTCTAACACAGCATAGGTCTGCTGCTGTACAAATTATCCTGAAACAAAAAAGAACATTGTTTTTAGGAAATACTATTTCAATCAATAGAATTTTAATAATGACCCGTAATCGTTCTATCAACATACTCTGAAAATCACGACATTCAACACTACATGATGTTAAATAAATATATATATATTGCTATAGCTTATCTCAAATTATATTTATTTATCTATTTTAAAATATATAGCGCTTGTAAACATCTTAAATGAACTAAGAAATGTACCGTGAAATTAAAATAAAACTTTGAGTTGATGGACCGCGAAATCCGTATGGGAAGCGGCCATTGATCTACAATTTCAATCTATCTCAAATACGGCGAAAACAATATCGTACACGTATCTAGAGAACAAACACAAGAATATATTTTGCTTAAAATCTTAAACGTAATCTATTAAACTATCGTACACGTATCTAGAGAACAAGCACAGGGATATATTTTGCTTAAAATCTTAAATGTAATCTATTAACAAACTCTGATAAATAAGCTATTCATATATATATATGTCTGCAATGATATAATTAAAAACGAAATTTATGAGATCTAGGCCCTTTGTGATTGAAAACTGATTCCCGAACGTAAACGGTACGCCGTACGGCAATACTGTTGACTTAGCCGAATCAAATCCATTTGATTTGAGTCTCATCCTCGGACTGGGACTACGATACGATCTTACTACACTGAAGATTCTGGGTTTTTTTTATTTTGTCGTTTCTGCCTGAAATTCATTTTATTTTTTGCTTTTAATAAAAAATACTATTTGCGGTATACTATATTACATACCGATATCTCTTTTACATATCATTGCGCATCCTCCCCAAGGCACATGCTCTGATAGAAATTGCAATTTAAGGGCCGCTTTCAATACGGATTTCGTAGTCCATCAACTCAATGTTTTATTTTAATTCCACGTTACATTTCTCATTTCATTTGTGTGTGACGTTTACAAGCGTTATATTTCACAGGCATGCTCCATTTCACAGGCTTTATTTATTATTAGACCCCCAGCGAGGTGGTTGATCATTGCGCCGGCCTTCTCAAACCGGTTTTGTGCGTGCACGGACATGCCCGCGAGAACGAGACTTCGACATCCGGGTAACTGAACCACAAGCGGCCATCTTAATCCCGGTAGTATAGGTGTTGTCAAACACAGCGAGACATCGAGTTGAATTTGTCATAAATATGCATCATGCCGTCCACTATTTCAAAATCACTTATTACAACTCTACTTTACACACTGTTCCGAAATATCCACAATCATGAAGTATGCAATCTTCGAGTTTGCGCAGCGTGGAGAGATGGAGATCGGTGAGACTGTTTGGATGGATGTCGACGAAGACGCCGAACTTGACAACCAGAACTTCGCCTTTGACAGAGATGTCGTAGTGAATTGGCCTCTGAAAAGGGGAAGTACCAAATCTGGATCGAAACCTTACTGTGCCAAGGTCGTGGTTTTTGGAGGTAAGAAAAATATTTCAGTAATACTAAAATGCCGTATTGTTGTTGCTAGTAACTAATATGGATATACTTGGGAATATACTCTACTGGAAATATGGAGCAAAATTTATAATATTAAAAATGTTAATAACATGTTTATTGTTTTGTTAATAGTATTAGCAAAATAATTCCAACTTGGATATTATAATAGCTCAAAATTACCTAGCCTATAATTTTGAAGATAAAATTACTGATATTTTACAATCTATGATCAGTCACCTGTGGTCGTACCAATTTATTTGTTCTGAAATTTATTTTTCCAAACTATTTTTTCAGAGGACTATGCCGAGCTATCTGACATACTGAATACCATCATCAACGAAGATTTGACAGATTTTGGGGAGTTAAGAAAAGGGACTGCATCGAGACCACTTGGCAGGGGTCAACGAGACAGGAAACGTGTTGTGGATTCCAGCGATGAAGAGGTATAGAGCCGTAAACAAATTTGATTCATATTTAAAATTCAAATATTTGTTAATTTTCTTTCATTTTTTTTCCAAATATGGGTAAATTGCTATGAATAAATACTTAATAACAATTATGTAATAAACCCAAGCATATATGAAGTGCAATGTCTCTGACATCCAGTGGGAATATTTTGATGAAATCAAAGCCCAAACATCGGAACAAACATGTCAATAAAAAATTCTCTGTCGGCAATTTCCATTTTACGTTTTGGTAATAGCTCGAGCTTCTTTTAGTTCACAATTATGTTTTCATGTAGCCATGTTCGCATTATTTTATATTATTCCTAATTTGTACAGTTAAATACTAAATTTCAAACAAGCGGCCATTTTTGTATTGGATACAATTATGTTATTTTATTCATACCCATATTGATTTTTCAGGAAGAGGTGAGGCCTGCCAAAAAGTCAGCAAAGGTGGCCAAGGAATTTCGCAAGAAAGAATCTACCAACATACTGGCAAAACTGAAGAAGCAGCGCCAAACTGCAAAAGATAACGCGAAGGTAACCCATACTTCTAGTAATTTATCAGTATACGGTATGCATAATTGCAACATTATTGAAATATAAGCATACATTAATACCAGTAGTTACTTTATCAATACAGTTCTTTCTGTATTTTACATATTTTCAGACTGAAATGGTTTCTGATACAATTATCTATAGTAATTGTATTTATTTCCTTTAAAGGAGCCGGCTCATGAACAAGAATCATCACAGGCTCGCAGACTCGCGTCGGATGAAACAAATTGTGCGGTAAGCATCTATCGTTTTATATCGACTGTGAATATATTCAACATCTTTATACAACAGAATATTCAAAAGTATAGCTTTATTATGATTTCGCTGATATTTCTGTTGGGTACCGACATCATTAAAGTGAATATCTGAGTGAATAATCGAATGAAAAGTGTATCAATATTATGTTTAAAAAGGTTATACTTATTAAGTTTAACTCCGCTTTTTGTGATAAGAACAGATTGTAACATTGTTTATTTTTTGTTTCAACAGGGATGCTCAAGGCAGGCAGCAGTGGTGGTTGATCTAGAGGATGAGAATGAACGACTGCGAGCGGAAATCAAAACACTGAGATCAACACTTCTTGCATACAAAGGTATATTAAAAACTATCTTTTAAATCAATTTCTATGCAATCAGTGAAAGTTGCAACAATCTGGGGAGGTAACTCTCAGTAAGTAGATAATCCTTGTAACATAACATTTTTCTCATTTCACTTGAGCAAATTTACAAGCGTAAATACATCCAAGTAGCTATGTATCCTATATGGCATTTTTCGTCATAATAATTTCAAGAAGAGCCATACTTGACAATAAAATCTCCTCTTTTTCAGAGCTCCCCACGTTAGTTCAGGACTTGAAGCAGTCTATTGAGGCCCTGAAGGAAGGTCGTCAAGCTCCTATGATATCGGTCGTCCCAGTTGCCTCTGTTCTGCGACCACCGACACCGGCTCTCTCAACTGATGAAACATCTGGTGCGTCAATGGTAAGTAATCTTCTTACAATTTCCTGAACGAATGTTTGGCTGCTGATTGCCACCCTTTCTGAATATACTCAACTAATACATCATACAGAGATAGAGAAATAACCTAAAATATGTATCATAGTTAGTCGATCTTAAGCTTCGGTTCTTGGGGCTGGGGATGTGTTTGTCGGATAAATTTAATAGGTATACAATTATTATAGAAACAGGCTAACAAATTGAAGTTGTATCTAGTGTACTCTAGGATTGGATGAATTAATCATCTGGATTTTCTAAACGGATAAGCCCTAATATTCCGCATCATGTCTTAGATTGTTAAAGTATATTTCCATCTCGTTTCAGGAATTGGAGCTGCCGCAAGCACGTGTAGATAGGGGTGTTATTGGGCTGTGCAATAGGGACACACCGCAGAAGTTTGTCAATGACCTCCTGAGTGCCATGTTCTCCCTTGAGTTCATGGCTACTCATTCATTGTCTGGAACCAAGAGCAGTCGGGCAGCAGAGAATGTTAAACCGTCACTGGAAAAAGAAGACCTAAAATTCATTATCGGTGAGTACGAACCAGACAGACATCATCACATAACTATTTTTAAAGAAAACATTTAAAATTGGGCATGATTTATGTAATACATATATATAACTTGAAAGATGAATAATTTTACTAATATAACAACTATGGGTATTAACAACTCAGGAGTCAAACAACTCTCGCTTGTATTGCAATGGTTAGCTTTGTTTAAACTCCTATACTGTGGTGGGTCAGATGTATGACCCTACATATCCAGTTTTTACTTGAGGATTCCTTTAACATTCCGTTCATTCTGTTTTAGGTGAAACACAGAAGGCATTCCCGGGCAGAACAGAAGTGGAAGTAAAGCTTTACATCAGAGTCAAGTTGAACAACTGTGCAAAGATGATGAAGAAGAGGGCAGGGTCGGATTGAACAACATATAAAACATTCAGGCTGCTCTTTGTGTAAATAGTGCTACCGCATGTGAAACTAAAAGTTTCCTTTGATTTTTTGTGCTTAAAATGTGATGTAACTGATGTTCTTGACGTTATTTTTTTATATAATAAAATAATATTAAAGAGAGAATGTTTTCATTTATTTCATGCGTATCGAATTTAATAGTATCATGTTCATGACAACTTGTGCTACTGAAGGTTTATTGCTGTGTGCATATAATCTTCTTTTGTCAAGCTGAATGTTACACATCCAAAATTTATGTATTAACTCGAATTGGCTCTGCAGAACCATTTACCTGGGATCACCTGCTCTCCACGGATTTGCTGCTAGAAAGTCAATAATCCCACTGAATGAATGTGTCTGTTCATTTTGAAAACCCGATATGTAGCCCGCATCAGCCATGTTTTAGGTAATTCAGCTATAGTTCTACACTAGTATGCATGGTGAACTATAATAGTAAACTACTGTATTGGTATAATACTGTACTGTATAATATTATACTTGTACTATAGTATACTATGGTACTGTACTATAGTGTACCATGGTACTGTACTATAGCGTACTATAGTGTACCATGGTGCTGTACTATAGTATACTATGGTAATGTACTATAGTATGCAATGGTACGGTACCATAGCGTACTATAGTGTACCATGGTGCTGTACTATAGTATACTATGGTAATGTACTATAGTATACAATGGTACTGTACTATAGTATACTATGGTACTGCACTATAGTATACTATTGTACTGTACTATAGTATACCATGATGCTGTACTATAGTATTTTATGGTATTGTACTATAGTGTACTATGATACTGTACTATAGTGTACTATAGTGCTGTACTATAATATACTATGGTACTGTACTATAGTATACCATGGGGCTGTGCCATAGTATGTTATGGTACTGTACTATAGTATACAATGGTACTGTACTATAGTATACAATGGTATTGTACTATAGTATACTATGGTACTGTACTATAATATACTATGGTACTGTACTATGGTATATTATTAATGTACTGTACTGTGGTATATTATGGTATTGTACCATAGTATATTATGGTACTGTGCATAGTATACTATAATATTGTATTATAGTATTCCGCAAAAATCCTATGATATACTATAGTATTTGTACCATAATATACTATAGTACTTTTTTGTAAGGGATATGCAGGTCCCACTGGAATATTACTATCCAGAAAGGGATAGTTTACGATGTCGAAATTGTAATCATCTCTTTTGTCATAAAGTCGACGAGAGAGAATGCCCGCTTCATTTTTATAGAGATAGAGATCTAAATATGATGTGCCTGTAAGGCTATCTGTAGTTTCCTTCAAATCCAGTGAAGGTGGATATATATCCTTCACTGCGTCATTTATATAGCGATTATCCACAGCGAGAAGATCGTCTATATAACGTTTGGTGAATGAGAAGGAACGGGCTTTGAATGGATCGGTTTTTGAAAGCGCCTGCATATAGTCATATTCATAAGAAAACAGATATAGGTCAGCCAATAGGGTGCACAATTAGTACCCATTGGAATACCTATATGCTGTTGATATATTGTGTTGCCAAATTTCACATAGATATTTTAATGAGAAATTCAAGCAACTCTATAAACAAAGAAACATCCCATGAATGATATCTCTTGTATGTAGTCGAGCTAAGGAATGCTTTATGGCTTCCGACATTAATATATCTACGATCAGTTTTCTTGAACACAGATACTATTAATGAACTTAGACGGTCAATAAGGTCCTGATGCGGGATTGTAGTATAGAGAGTCGAGAAATCCCATGTGGATACATGTCTGTACGGTATGTGACCTTTAGCATCAAGTTCTTCCGTAAGACATTTTGAGTTTTTCAATATCCACATACATTCAACGCCAGAGTTCTTAGAAATAGTGGCGCAATACCTTTCCCAAAATGCTTTTACCTCCTGAAGGGCCCTCGTCAATAGGGTTGACAGAAGCTTGGTGGTGCAGCTTCTAGAACCAGCTATGAATCCAGCTTTGTATGGTGATTTATGCATTTTGGGAGTCCAGTATATTTTTTGTATGTCGTTATGATTGGTTGGAAGACAAATACCTCTTTCCCTGAGAAACTTTTTGTGATTGCTAAATAAATCTTCCAGAGTAAATGCAGTTTGGGAATAAGTAGACGTATTTGATGAAGATATGTCTACACTCAATTCTTTAACCAGCACCTGGTAATAGTAATATTTACATATGAATATTATATTATTCGGAGCTTTGTCTGCTGGTACTATGACGAATTTACTCTGGAGATTTGCTAGAACTTCTTGCGAATTGAGGTTTCTCAGTACTTGTTTTGCTTGGGGAAGAGTACTTCTGTCAATATGGCGGATTGTTTCAACGTTTATGGATCAATATAGGGGTAGTACACCACCACCACTATCCGCAGCGCCCACACTCACACCACCGCCCCCGTCATCACCTCAGCTGGAACAGGAAGTGTTGGCCAGTGTCCCTAATTACAAGCGTCTAGTCCGTCATTCATAATCCAGCCGTCGTCCATTAGAGAATATCCGCGTCCATAATCCAAAGACCTATTCCATTTCCATATAACAGTATTAGCACCAAATTCAAAAAGGCATTCAAGACCAAGGCTCGTTTATTGTTGGACCGGGTGAAACAGAATCCCGATATGTGTTGGAGCGACCAGGGTGAACTGCTTATTCGAAACCAAGTGGTGCCGGGGTCTCGTATCACCGATTTGATCAACGATACGGTACGCTCTCGCAAACACTCTAATCCACCGGGCTGGGAAGCCTTTCTCAGGGGTTGAAAGACACACACACCCCTCAAGAATTGGTAGGGAATCCTAACCGTTGGGCCTTTATGCAGCAATCGACGAGTACTGCACTGCACGTGGCCGGCCATCAAATCAAATTCCAGCCCGCCCGTTACAACCGGATTTTGGTAACCAAAACTATGTGCGGAGCTACCTGAACCTGTTTACAGCCACAGGACAAAACAACCAGGACGAAGGAAATAACATCATTCGACGAGATTTTGCCCGTGGATACACTTTGTTCGCCTTCGACCTCACCCCCACCTTGGAACACGATCATCAACTGGCCTTGCTCAAGAAAGGAAACCTACGGCTGGAACTGCGTTTCGCCGTCGCTCTAGCCCAGACCATTAACGTGCACGTGATTTGCTACGCCGAGTTTGATAACGTCATCAGCGTGGATCAGCAAAGAAACGTCCTGTGTGACTACGCCAGCTAGAATCATGGATACAGAGCAGCTGATGGGCATACTCCAGCGAGATCCTCGGGTACCCTTTGATTCCTACGGACTTGCACCCCTGCATCCCGATTTGGTGAAATTCATGGACGTATCTACTACAGTGTGGCGTTGGAATACTCAAAGATTACAAGGACCCTTGAGTAGTGTCTGCGGACAGTACTGTGTGTTTTATCTCACTCACCGGAGTAGAGGACATTCTATGCAAACGATCGTACACATGTTTGATGATTATTGTCAAGCCGAAGACCGTGATGTACTCGTCTATGACTGGACTGCCTCTCGTTTTAATGTGCATGCCCCATTTCTCTGGTTAACTTAATTGATTCAATGCACTGCGCAGTACTATTGTTTTTTATTATGACGTTGTTGTTATGACGTTCATTGATGTTCAATAAAAAAAAGATTCATGAAAACACAACATGATGGTTTTGACTTTTTTTTATTTAAGTGAACAAGAAGGGTTAGACTACGTACAATAGAATACAGGTGGTATGTACAATAGAATACAAGTGGTTTGTACAAAAAAATCTGCCAGGAGTAGGATTCGAACCTACGTTCTGCATTTCGCAGACCAGCACTGTTAACTGGCGCCTTAGACCACTCGGCCATCCTGACTTTACAGTTTTTAACTCATGTATCAAAAGTCATAGTGTTCGAAATTTTCACAAGTCCAGGTAAGTGGTACTGATGCCATCGGGAAGGACTTTCCGTTTCGGGTAAAAGAAGGTAAAGGCGTCTCGTTGCTGGATGTACGTCCGCATATGGTGGTCCACCACCCGAAATCCTCGGTTAGTCCCACTCGCACTGGCCTGGCTTTGCAGCACGTTCAGGTACAAGGCTTTGTCGATGTTGGGATCGCGCCGGTTCACCCCTTTGCAGCTAAACTTATTTTCGTCTCCCCAGTAACAATAATACGTCTTGGAGGAGAGAGCAATCATAGCATCCCCACTCCACTCCAGCTTGAAGAGGCCCGGCGTACGCTTGTCGTACTGGTAATGGTCACGTCGAGGTAGCCACTGGTCCCGTTCCACCTCATACTGTGCACGTAACTCAGGTTTCACCAGGGACTCCCAATCCGCATTAGGCCGATTCCGTATCCATCTCCATGAGTTGCCATTCTGATGGATTAAAATACACACCCATGAAATCATACAGAAACTGGAGCATCCTCAGCTTGGCCACCTGGTATACCATACATCCAATCTGCAGGGGCAGGTTGTAACGGATAGTCTTTTTAGCTAAAGTGATTTCACACGTGTCGTCATCGATGACCTCCACGGACCGAAACAGAGGAGAATTTACTTATTCGCGGGCTTGTGAAGTAGTACAGATGTTCACGTTCACGTGCTTATCCTGGTTCGTGACCGTTTTCCCATAATAGCCATTGCCCGTCAATTTCCACGATTCACCGATGATGGCCTTACTCGGGTCTTGATCACCTTGACGACGGGCAGACGTCACGATGTCAGCATTCTCCGCAAAACAGGCGTTGGGTACGTACTGTATCACTTGGTATATGTTCGTAATTTCCAGACCGTTGCTCATGTACCACTGCAGCAGCGGAGTGTCCAGCAAGATTTTCTCTGCCCACATACTGCCAATGAACATCCGTCGAGGTCGAGGCAAACACTCGTGTTGCTCAGCATAGGCCCCCATGGTGTCTCCAATATCATCCCGACCCACCAGCGTGTTCTTAAAGATGGGAGGGCACTGGGCGAAGAGAGGCTTGAGAGTGTCGGGAACATGCAAATCACATTCGACAAAGCCGTAGAGGTCCCCAGAACGAATGGCGTCGAACATCTGTGGCAGACTCAGGAGTCGCCGACGACTGAGCGGGTACTCGCGCTCTTTTAGGAAACGCCGTAAATGTGGCAGGGCCTGGCACATGGTGTGAAATTCACACTCCCACATTTCGATAAGATGGTATCCTCTCTCTTTCACGTAATCGCCGTTCTCCTGCACTTCTTCCCGTAATTCTTCCGGTGTTTTTCCACGTTGTTCGTTGAAGCGTCCAGCGCTGAAATGGCATCCGTGGCCGTGCCAATAGCAACCGTAAAATTGGAATACGGTCGGTGTTCTACCCACCAGGGCAAACCCATCGACGGAGAGTCGACGATCTCCTATGCGCTTCTCTGTGGCGTTGGTCTGATGGCGTATATAAATTCCCCGTCGATAGGCCTCCCAATCCAACCACTGGTCAGCCAGATGCTTGTAGGGAGTGCGTTGCGGTGTGAAATGCCGGCCTTCCGCCAACCAACGTGTATAACGTCCACTGGGCATAGGTTGGGCCAGAGACCACAGGTACAAGGCATTTGCATCGAAACCGATGATCTTAGCACAGGGTTTTCCACCGGGGAGAGTAGTGACGTCCTTCTCGTGATAGCGGTGAAAAATAAGACTAGGTCCGCCCACGATGTTCTGCTTTAGACAATCATGCATGTCCGCATCTTTTTGCTGTATCAGCGAGAAGTAGGTGGGACACTCTTGAAAAAGATGGCGAAGCGCCAGACCCGGTAAACTCAAGCACTCCTTGAAGATGTCAACGTGCATCTCACGACGAAGGAGTTGAACCATTTTCTCGGCCGCTTCCAGGAAAGGAACCACATCTAAGTTATTATACCATATCAGGAAATCTCGCAAGGTCTGCATGTGTTGATCGTTCCATACCTGCTGTAGTTCCCGGTACGTGTGTTCCGGACATTCCACTTGCTTCAAATCGTCAAAGATCGCATCACGGTGTGGCAACTGTGTTTCCTCCAAACGGTCGAGCGTCGATATATAAGTGTAAGGGAACCTCCTTGGTTTGTGCACAGTCATACGCCTTCACCCACTGATCATAGCTATAATTGGGAGCTAAGTAGTTCCGTACATCCAGGAAATGAAGTAATGTGGTATTGAGGGCCATATGATTATTGATCTTCTTGATGACGGACTTGATGGTATTAGCTTGGGCCAAGTAGGGGTAGAGAAATTCCTTCACCATGTTCAAGTCATATCGCCCCGAGTTGAAACCGAGCACCGGTAACTGGCCTAGGTATTGTAGGAAGCGCGCTTTCAATTTCTCCGCATACGGTTTAGGTAAAGGCACATCCTGCGACTGCATGGGCTCCGGCTCCGACTCGGACTCGGACTCTTCATCGTCACTAAACGATACACCCGGTATAGGAATCCGATCGTCCAGTTGGTCCAGTACGTCCTGGAACTTGGACACCAACAATTCCGTACTGGCCGCACTGACTTCCTCTAAATACTCCATCATGCGGGTCATCAACTCATGGGAATCCCCGGTGGACACGAAACAGACCGGTGCAGCGTCATAGCCAGGTACGTTGCTGGTCAGGGGAATATGGCGCTGCGTCCACTGCGTTTTCGCTGAAAACATGTCCATGGGCTCCAACAGGGCCTCAAAATCGTAACACGCCCGGTAGGGAAAATCGCGGTCTTCCTCCGGTATGATAAGACCCTCATCGGCCAGTTCCTCGAAAATAGTAGGCCTATTATGATACACACCACCAGGAAATTTTCGCTTCACACTGTTGTCACAACTGTTCTCGTGTCGATGTAATTTGGCATTGGGCACAACTGTAAGACTGGGCGTACAGGCTCATATCGTAGATCAGCGAAAAATGATTCACGCCATTGTGGTCGAAGACATTGACTTTCATCGTAGAAGCATACCGTTCTGTTGATCGATGAACCAATTCAGCCACAAATGTATCCTCCTCGCATCGTAATCGGTATACAAAGATATTGATGTTGAACAGTGTTTCCACGTCATCCAAATTCTTGAACGGGACTCCACGGAAGTGCCGCTCATCCAAGTCTTGCTCCTCTAAATACTGTTCCCAATAGCCATTGGCCACTCTGTCACAAGCCTTGGGATTACACTCGTCCAGATGCACGGCCAAACACCGAAACAGACATTTCCGGTCTTTGTAGGGCCCCTTTGCCCCTCCCGTTAATGCATACAGTCCGGGTCGATGAAGCAGCCAAGGTGGTAGTAGTACAGGAGCACCGATAGGATGATCTCTCATTTTTGTGACGAAAAATGTGACGTTGGTCATCATTTCCACAAGCCATTTGGTATTGGGGCGTTGCAACCGGGCCCATTCCAATGGATCCAACGTAGTCAGTTGGTCGATGAGTGGCTCCAGAGAAATGGCATCCGTCACCGTGAACGGCTGTTCAAACACATAGGTATTATTGCTGGGATAATAATACCGCACCTGGTCCGTCTCCTTGTGCCGTAAAATGTAACCGAATGTCATATTCAACTTGAACGCTGTCACCTGGTCTGTGAAAATGTTCTCGGCATAGGTAGACAGATACGTGAGGTCCAGCAGTCGATAGTTATACAAGTCCAATAGACGAGGGTCACGGTGAAAACAATGGCGTATGGTAGCCCAGTGACGTCGATAAATGTCACTGACACGCTCGTCTTGGGGTAAGACTTCAATCGGAGGTGCTGCTGGGTCCCCTGGAAAATCTTCTCCACGTCTCATGCTTCTCTCTTCTCGTCAGAACAAGCTGGTAGGCAGGCAGGCATGCTGGTCAGGCAGGCAGGTAGGTCAGAGAGCTCCGTGGTGTAGTGCAATGAATACACCAAACCACTAAAAATCACTCCCTTTTATACGTTTTTCTACAACAATGGCGGATTAGCCGCCATGTTCCAACATGGCGGCTCCAACATGGCGGATTAGCCGCCATTTTGCAACATGGCGGCTCCAACATGGCGGATTAATTTTCCAACATGGCGGCTCTAACATGGCAGCTCCAACATGGCGGATTAATTTTCCAACATGGCGGCTCCAACATGGCGGCTCCAACATGGCGGATTAATTTTCCAACATGGCGGCTCCAACATGGCGGATTAGCCGCCATTGTGGGGAAAAACCCCAGACAAACACAAACAAGTCTAGACATGTCCAAAGGTCACGCCTCATTCACCCAAACCGGAAGTGACGTCATTTTTACATCCGGGTGAAAGTTGACTCGATTTAGCTTTACACTACTACTTCCGTCAACTGGGTAAATCAACCGTAAAAGATTAATCTCACCAGTTCGCGGTTGTGCGTAAGGTATGAACACACAAATCACTGAAGACAGGTGATAACTGAAGATAACTCTATTTTATTCCATTGATAGGGTAGGTAAACTTCATCGTATTTGATTAGCATGATTCAAGACTGGTTAAACTAAAATCCTTGAACGGCATACGTGAAAAAGAGACGTTTTAGTGCGGATACTACCTCTGTTATCAAGCTTAGTCTAATAGCCGATATCACTTTGTGGGTCGGCCACAATCCATAATGTTTAGTCTCATTATGCAGACTTTACTGAATTATTCATTCACCCGGGGTATTCTGGCATTTCGATCGTGAGCCGAAAATAGTCCTACGAAGTAGGCTACCATTTGCAAATTGTCCAGTAATGAGTCTATCCGAATTCTTTCGTCGGCAAAATAAGGAGAACCGTTGACATTAGAACCTTGATTTTTGGCATGAGGGTGCATTAGGGGACTGTTAACAGTAAGTTTTGAGATAACCTAACCTTGATGAACATTTCCGGTGATTTTTGATGAAAATCACTGGTGATTCTGACTTGGGCCGTGCCCATCTTAATATAGGCAGGATTTCAACTGGGAGTCCAAGAGTTCAGTGCGCATCGGAGTCCTAATCATAACACATATAAGGGAAGTGGGAAGAGGTGCCGACATACTGACTGAGGCACATGACTTCACAGTATAGTCTTCCGGTTAACCTATTCTAAAGCACATACCAAGAATCTAACGATTCGTCATATGTTTTGTATCTCAGGTACGCTTTTGTTGTACTTGTTCATGTGGCAACTTGAATGATATGACCACACGGCACCTAGCACCGGCATAAACGGTATTGGATACAAATCTAGAGAGTTATGATGGAAATGCTCTGACAACTCTTATATTGGTAATTGGCATTTAACACAAAAGACTAGTCTGTAAAGCCCGATGTCGACCCAGCATTCAACTTCTAATGCCTACACTGCTCCGTAGATCCTTTGGCGTTAGTCACACTGTTCACATGTATCTGAATGACACCTATTACATAATAATTGGTTCAGGATGTTCACAGGGGACATGATAAGAACTTGATATTGGCGAACACCTATACTGAAAAGATACCTTTTTAAAGATAACTTTAATACAAAAAAGATACCTTTTTTCCCTGGAATTCCTCTTCGGAATCCGGTCCAGCTACCAACAACAATACCCCAGTCGCCATTGTTGCTCTTAATCAGCACAGCCCTTTCCCCAGCCCCTGCCTTCAGGGACACTGATTTTGCTTTGCGCTGGTCTTCTTCTGTTACCTGTCAAGGAAAAGTGTCAAAGTGCAAATTAGATATTCGGTTAACAAAACTGCGAGTAGAAAATTAGCCACCACAAGCATATACTGTGATTTTTCCATTTTCTGAGCAATAAGCCTTAACTCTCTTGAGCCTTCTCTCATTCAAATGCTGAATTATGCATCAATTTAACCCTACCTGGCCTGGGCGATTTGGGGTGTGTCGCAGCCTGGGGGGGGGAGGCGGAAAGTGCCCCCCATATATTTTCTCTACTACTAAGGCTAGAGCGCTGAAACTTACCACACAGTATCTTGGGTTCAAGCTCTACCGGAAAATGTAAAAAAATTCAAGATGGCCGCCATGATGACGTCACAGTTAGGTCATCTTCTCGGGAGCCATTTTTCGGCCTTTTTGGGGTCGATTTTTCGAATTTTTCATTTTTCAGATTTTTCTCTCGAAAAAAATCTTATAAAACAGAGAATAATTAGTTTTGCATAAATAATATACTTTCAATGCCTTTTAGGCAAGGAAAATGTGAAGAAATGGACCGAAAAGATGAAAAACACGACTTTCGCGGATACCACATGACCGCCATTTTGAATTTACCCATGATCCTCTACCCGGGGGTATATGAAAATAAACTCAAAATGACCCCAATAAGATAAGCTTAAAAGTCACCAAGTTTCAGCCTCCTCGGTTTTGTCGTTTCGGAGCAGCAGAGAAAAGTTCACTAGGGGGGGGGGCACTTTCCGCTCGCGTGTCTAACTCCGCTTAAGCCGTTGCTAGGGGCCGTGTGAATACTTCATAGTCTCACATAAAAGCGCGGCTGAGATACTAAGACTAAGTCCGAGAATCCACCGTATTCTCGGTTCCTCTAGAGTCATATCGTTGCTTTTTAGTCGCCAGACGTCAAATTTTCCCACCTCTTGCATATCGCTCTAATCCATATCTTCCACACCGGTTTAAACTCGCAGTTTCTTTATTGGCGTCAATATGAAATTTACATCGGCAAGAAGCTGGCACACGCTCGTACTGAGGACTAAAGCGCTCTGAGTACATAATTCTAATGATGAATGACAGATATAAGCGAGATCAGTATTGAAGTCCCGAAATTGGAATCTTTTATCTGTTTGAGGTGCTATAACGGCGCCATTGTCTATGTGACGCCATTGTCTATGTGACGTTTACATTGTCATGATGGATTATTTTATTTACATATATTTACGGGCGATGTCGCTTGTTTGTAATTGCCTATTAAACCTTGGGACAGCAACGTGTTCAAAGTTCTTCCGTTCGCAATATGACGGCAGCCGACGGAAGCTACTATAAGAACTATTTCCCCTTTTTGCGGTATTGTCCATTTTAAAGCACTGCTCTATTTGTAACCTTGGCGCGACATGATTAATGCACGTGGGCAATTAAACACAACATAACAAGGGTGATTGAAAAAGATACTGGAGTATTGATAATATGTCAAGGCAAATTACAAGCGTCTGGTCCCTCATTCATTATTCAGCCGTCGCCCGTAAAGAATATCCGCATCCATAATTCAAAGGCCTCTTTCATATTCCATATAACAGCATTAGCACCTAATTCAAAACGACAATCATAGTAAATATACGGACAGCATATTTTTCTAAACACATCACAAGAACCAACCTTCCCACAGCGCATGCTCAATTTCGCAGGCTCCATTACCATCCCTGCCACCAATAGCGGAAGTTGACCTTTACTACGTTGCTATGACGTATAGGGGAAACCAACCAACGCACGGTTCAGTTTGAATCCGGCCGAACAACTCCTTTAGTGTTGCACATGAGCGAACTACTTTTCATATGCTCTGTCCAGATAATTCTTTTTAACGCTAGGTCAACTAAGGTATTATGCAGACTTGAAAAGTAATCGAAATGTTCGGTAGACATCTATTTTACTATATATGATGTCACTTCCGGCGATGTGCGCGAAGGCCCCGAATCCGGTCCAAAAATCTGACTGGTGGCTGGGGTGTTATTAGCCCCCCAGCGAGGTGGTTGCACAAGAACACAAACTGGTCCCTGTGATCTGCATCCCAGCAACGCTTTTATTGTAGATGTTCATGTGGACATCATGAACGGCAAGACCACACGTCACCGGCTTGAGCAACATTATATACAAACATTTAAACAGCAATCATGTCATCGGATGGAAATAATTAACTATGAAGTAGTTTCGTTCCTTTCATGATTGAATACTCTGACCTCGGAATGTCCATGTTGTCGTACGTTGGATCTGACTCCTTTTTCAATTATTGTGATCAGCTGCAGGAACTTATACTACGTGTGGCTGAAGGGACAACAACATGCACTTCTCATAAATATCCTGTTGTCCTGAAAGAGCAAATAGACCACGACATATTCACCTGTGATTGGATAGGAAGTTGGTCGTTACCGATCAGATGTCCAACCGCCACCATTTTGTCATGGAAGAAGACTTGAACAGCTGACATCATCAGAGGTAGACTGTGGATGATCCGGCAGGTGAACGCCAGCTCCCCGGAATGGTTGACAAGCCTACAACAGATATATATATACCTGCACAAAAGTTAAACACCACCCTATTTTGCCATGATCATCGAAAAGCCCTGATCTCAATCCCACTGATCTCAACCCCACAATACCGACAAGACAAGAATTGACACAAGCACTCCATGAGCACTGAAATCATATTCCAGTGACACAAATCAGGCGGTCGATTACCAGTATGAGAACGCCGTCCGCGTAAGAGGGTACAACAGATATTGAGAGGGTACTGTAGCATGGAAATGCGCTTGACGAATATTAGTTCGCGATCACTCACAAAATGTTTCCACGAAGGATTTTCCGGAACTGATACAATCTGAGTAAACTCAAATATAATATCACGAAATATTATTTCTGAATTCAGCCCTATATAAATCCCATGCGAATTTGAAACTATATTTTTTAGCCAATCAGGTGGCTAGCTTGTTGAAATCCCGCCCACAGTAATTACACACGGTAGCGTGTGGATTTTTTCTCGTGAAAAAACGCATGTGCGTGAACCTGCTCTTCAGTCTTCCGCCTGGTATGAATATGCGGTAATATGCGGCACTTCTAAGATCACGATGTGGCATATTCGGAAACTTGACAGTTTCTATTTTGAGACGATCTCAAAGATTTAATCAACCAAAGAATCGTGAAATAACCATGAACCATTACTTCTAGGATTACGATGTGGCTTATTGATCTTGCAACATCAGTTTGTAATGCAACCGTCCGCGCCGAAATCTACATACTGTTTTATTTGGTAGGCTATATGATAACATTCGGTAGCAGAATCATTGCCTACCTGTGGGAAGCTACCTCGCATGTATTCTCGGTTCCTGGAGACAGTCTACCCAGTGGAATAGGCCCCCATATCCTTTCAATCATTTCCGGCATGGTGCATGTCTCATATGTTCCAGGTGTTACCTTCAGAATAACAGATCCTAACTTAGGCGGGGAAATGGAAGCGTGCAGTATCATGTCAATGAAGGGTTGTTCGTTCAGAGCTAAGGTCTTATAAAAGGTACATATAGAACCGTCCAGATAAGCGCCGTCGACATGGGGTACAAAGTTGTAATCCAGATATCCGAGATCCTTTTTGGTCCTACGGAAGAAGTTTTCCACACGTCCGGTCAGTTTGAAATGTAGGCCACTAAAATCTTTGGTATCGAAGACAAACGTGCATAAACTGTCGCCCTCCCACAACCCCGAGCCTTTGAGAGTAACCAGAGCTTCGTTCCATCGGGTGAACGCAGACGCTGTCTGTTTGCCATAATCGCTTCTTGTCAGAAAAATAAAGAGATTAACCTTACTGACATCTCCTGGTAGTCCACCCAATCCGATAAAATGGATGATTACCGTGCTCCTTTTGGTTGAAATCTGAAAGACCTGGCTCTGAAGGATGTCTTCGAGCTTTCCAGTAGGGGATTCCCCACGATACATTGCTCCGTACATGGAGAATTGTTCATTGAATGTGTTCCTCCACAACTCCCTTGTTTCTGTGTCGGCCACGCTGAGCTTCGATCCCGGAGTTCTGTCATTTACGCTGTCGTCATGATTGAAGATTCTCCCTAATATCTTCACGGTGTCATTCTGATATATCCGAGGATGTAACTGGTGGGTGTGCCACATTAGGTCAATGTCATAAGAAGGGACCAAGAAAACGGACGGATTTTGTTTTCTGAGATACAGAAACTTTTTGTATCTCGATAGAGCGTTAAGCAGGTACTTTTTATCTCTGAAATGTGGTAGTGATACCTGATAAAAGAAGACCCTCTGTCTTGATACGGCTTCCCTAATGTTATAGGATAGCTTAGTTGCGCGATTGTCATATCTCATATTCTCAGGTTCATCACTGTCGAGGCCCTCTTGTAGAACATCGAACTCTTCATTCGGATATTTTCTTGTCCACAAGTCTCTGCTTTTCCTGAGAGCGATCGTCCTCTCGTCAAATTTGAACACTTTGTGGTCTATCATTGTACCAACAGCATTCAAACAATCCTGTTTGTATGCTATCGGGGAAAGCATGTGACAATGCCAGATCCATTCGATGTCAAGCGGCGCTACTAGACATGCGCTAGGATGATCTGCCGCTAGAGGTAGCCACAGGTGTTCATATCGCCATAACGCTCTCTCTAGCAAGGGACCTGCGTGAACGCCTGAGTTGTCCACCGCGTGAAGAAACGCCAGCTCTTCCAAAGCAGCACTGACAAGATCTAGGACCTCTGACATGTTGACTCAACGTTAGTAGCCCTGGAAAATAAATTCAAATATGGTAAGCAATAAACATATACATGTCTTATCAGTAAACGTAAAGATATTCTAATTCAGAGCATGACAGTATTTAGTAAGAACTAGCGTAAAACCCGGTGAAAAGAGTCAATATAACTATGTGTGAGGTTGTTGTGTTCTGGAACAGTTGATTTCAGTTTTGTTACGAAATATAATTGTGATCCCTGATCAGTCGCGTACGACAGGAATATAATTGGTGGACAAAGATTGGTGCATTATTGAACCATGCTGATGAATTACTGAACCATTTATGATGTTTGATGGAGTTCATCTATCTGCCTTAATCGAATGTCTACCAATAGTGACATATTCGATTATTAATTTTTAGTCAATCGTATACATCCGTTGTTATGCTTTTACGAGTTTTCTCCGACTTTTCGCATGATGCCCCAAAAGTTTTCCTCTGAACCTATATCCCCCAAGCCCTTGTCCAGCCCCCATCACCACAGACTACAGGGATCGACCTCATTCGGGAACATCTAAACGGAAATTTTACCGATTTACTCTGGTAGTCTTAACAGGATGTTTGTATACATCACCAGATGGTACTGCCGATTCAGTCACGCAGATCCACGATGTTTGTATACATCACCAGATGGTACTGCCGATTCAGTCACACAGATCCACGATGTTTGTATACATCACCAGATGGTACTGCCGATTCAGTCACGCAGATCCACGATGTTTGTATACATCACCAGATGGTACTGCCGATTCAGTCACGCAGATCCACGATGTTTGTATACATCACCAGATGGTACTGCCGATTCAGTCACGCAGATCCACGATGTTTGTATACATCACCAGATGGTACTGCCGATTCAGTCACACAGATCCACGATGTTTGTATACATCACCAGATGGTACTGCCGATTCAGTCACGCAGATCCACGATGTTTGTATACATCACCAGATGGTACTGCCGATTCAGTCACGCAGATCCACGATGTTTGTATACATCACCAGATGGTACTGCCGATTCAGTCACACAGATCCACGATGTTTGTATACATCACCAGATGGTACTGCCGATTCAGTCACGCAGATCCACGATGTTTGTATACATCACCAGATGGTACTGCCGATTCAGTCACACAGATCCACGATGTTTTTCGTGAAAATCAATACCGCATGTAAATCCATGAGTTGATGAGCGCTCTTGCTGAATAGGCTTATATGCTATACTCAACATGCCCATATTCATTTATCAACGTTGGCTTGCTTTTAAATGGAGAGGTTGCAATTATAGAAAAAAATATCATCCCGAAAATTGACTCAGCCAATGGCCAGAAAATGTGCCACTTTCAGTCATCCGCATTGGAAGATTTTCAGACCTGGTACACACGTGTATGCTTGCATGTTAGATTGTAGTACTCTCTGTTAAATCAATATGATCAAGATATTAACAGACAGTGATAGTGTACTGTTCCAGCTGTCTCCCCTTCAGTGATTGGTCATTCGACCCCGCCATTTTGAACTAAGACGAGCATTCTCATTGGATCGCTATTTATAGGAGCCACCCCAATCTTTATACACAGCCATGTGACTGTCTCAGTTGACCGATGACATAGCGTGGCCTCGTTTTCGATTTCAAAATCAGGTGTCTAAGTGGTAAAATGTTGTTGTTGCTGCATCAGCCGATCATTTGCCCTCCGTAGAACGGTCCAATACTATAGGCTAGTTTGCATGTATATATCCGTGTTAACGACTGAGCACAATTTTCTACAAATTGTCCAGTTTAGATCGTATGTACGAGTAACCCGCTTTGCTTGATGGCTGCACTCAGTCATACCCAACTACACTCTAATATAGAATCATATCTCTGCCTATCTTGTGCTTCTTGTTATAATCCGCAGATTTGATATTCCAGGGACTCTCCCGAGCTTTTATGTCTAGTAGTATCGATACGACTATCACCTCTCTGCTCACAGACTAGTGCGAAAGACATTGCCCTTCATGGTTGTTAACTCTACCTGGCCTGGGATGTGGCGGGGGGGGGGGGGGTGGAGGCGAAATGCCCCCCCCCATCCCTCAAATATCAAACTTTCTGCGGTATCTCCGGAACGACAAAAAATGGAGAGCTGAAACTCCGTGACTTTATAGTTTATCATATTGGGGTCATTTTGAGTCAATTTGCATACCCCCCCCGAGCAGAGGATCATGGAATATCCCAGAAAAGTGATGTTTTTGTCATATTTCTTCAATGGGCAAAAACTACTTTATTTCACATCACATTAATATTTACTAATTTATCATGCAGTTTTTGCGGAGAAATTGCATAAATAAAAAAATCGGAAAATCTGACTGAAAAATCGACCAAAAATGCCGTTTTTGAAAATGACGTCGCTGTGACGTCATCAATGTGGCCATCTTGGATTTTAATTTTTTTTTCTGGAAGCGCTTGACCCAAGGGCATAGTGTAGTAAGTTTCAGCCCCCTAGCTCAATGGGTAAGAAAAATTATTAGGGGGGTCCATTTCGATCCACCTCCCCCAGGCCACAACAGGTCCCAAAAGCCCAGGCCAGATAGGGTTAATGTAGCCGAGATGAGCAAATGACCATCAGATATGTTATCATTGGATTTTATTGCAATATTCATATTTTTTCTTCTATGTTGTGTTTTGACAGGTGTTGTCTGTTTGCAAATATTACATTCATTGACTTGAAATCAGACATAGGCTATATTCTTTAATCTTTGTTATGAGGTTTCTCAGTATAATAAATGTTATAATCAATATGTGCATCTTTCTATTCAGTGACAACAAGATGTTGATAAGATGTACGTTCATCCATAAACTAACCCACATCCTCTATATGGGAGTTGTGTATACCTTAAACAGCTGAGTGCTATATTGGTGGATGTGTTGTGTACACATTTGTGTATATTCCGGTCACCTTATTTTTGGATTAAACATGTCTTGATATTTGTATCAATATCGAATGTTAATACCTGTACGATATTACTGGGATGACGCACTGAATTACACGGGAAAATTACTGGAGAACATTTTTATCAAATGTTGTGCAAGTAAACAGCTTTTAAACAGAATAAGTTTTGTCTGACTTTGAATTTAACTTTTTGTTATTTTAAGTTTTAATTTGAAACATTTCTTTTAAATTTGAATTAAAATAATAAAAACAAATATAATTTATAATAGTGTTAACATATCTAATCATCAAAGCTTCGTACTCCTTATTATAGGCAGAAGGATTGTCTACTTGTCGACTTTTACTAGACAGAAAGATATTTACAAGGAAGTGAGATGTTTCACTTTGTATTTGCACCTCAGTCTAAAGTCATATGGAGAATGATAAAGGGGCTACCCTTGCACAGAAAAAAAAATCCTCAAAAATTTAAGGAATATTCCCCGACTATTACACCAGCGGAATATTCCTGAACATAACTTAGGACTATTCCCCATCATGTTAAGGAAATTCCATAACATGCTACGGAATATTCCTTAAATTTTAAGGAATTTTTCTTTCAGTGTGGTATTAACTTGTGAAATATCTATCTGTGCGTAGCTTGATTTTTACCTTCTCATGGTAGTTTGGGGACGGGTACTGTTTGTTCAGATGAGAGCCAATGAGAATTCTTTATTTCAACAATGGTTTCATAACTGACAGGCATCAGACCAGATTTAATCACTTGCGGTTCGAAACCCGGAACTAAATCGATTAGAATTTGGACAGCGGATACTTGTGAATTTTATAAGCTGTGATTTTTCAGCATTTCTGATAAATCTGATATTTCAAATTGCAGATAAGTCTTCACATTTTACATCCTGGTGATGATTTGAGCCGCTTTGGGGAAAGCATGATGGAAGTGGTAGTGAGAAGCACACCTGTTTACAAATCGAATGACATTCGATAACAACGGTCGGTGTCAATGGCGGGAAGTTGAAATATCCATGGCGAGCTTCTGTCAATACTTTACAGTTGATGTCACACAAACGGTGAATATTGTCATGCCAAGTGAATTTATGCATCGACAGACTTTTGGATTTCTGGTGGTTTTTTATGCTAATACATACATGTAACAAGTAGCGAAGAGCTTGGTAGTCTTATTTCAAATAAGCCAGGACGTCTGAGAACGGAGCTGCGCAGGCGCTTGCCAAGGTCAATCTCTCCTCCGTTTCACATGAACTGTGTAAAGTACGGGGTGATAGAGCCGTTTAGATACTGTTAGGTAGACTACAACCCCATGAGAGCCAACGGAATACTGAAATTTGCGGATTACAAAAACACATTAAAGAAACGGATGCAGGATTTAGTTTTTAAGAATGGCCCAAATTTTCATTGTAACACGCCATATGAAAAGTATTTCCCGGTTGCGAAAGGCAGCGATACCATTTTATACTCGAGTCTAAACGGGCATGACCGAGTTACCTAAGACTTGATACTCGTACACACGACATAAGAAACTGGTCAACCAGAGAATTTGAAGAAAATTGTCGTCGCTCGTTCAAAAGGAAACGGGACACGAAAACTTGGTTGTGTGTACTGGCCTTTAGACGTCCTGACATGTATACACGAACAATTATTTCTGGATGTGATTGATGTTATATTTTGGGCCATCGAATTTGGTCGTATTTTGCAATACAAACGCACCGATTTGCGACGAACTTTGTAAAATTGTCAAGGAAAGCAGGGCCGTGTGTACTAGGCTTTAGTCTGAATAAGTCTTCGCATATTGGAATAAAATTGTTTGGTTACATTTTACCATATCACACATATCTCCGGGTAGAAAGTCTACATCCATGAAAAGCCATCTAACTGCCCGAACATGGGCCACTGTGCCCCAAAATGTGACAAACGACTAAATCCTTCGAAGAATTATACATGTACCAACAATATCAATATAATAACAAATTATGGAGTTTCAGTCTTTAAATACTGAATGAATGAATTTTGTTTCAAAGTTGACGTTAAAAACACAGAGCTATATCTCACAAATAAAACCAGTACGCCAAAGGAGTAAAGATTAGTTTTTGGCTTTGCAAACGCAGAATGGCGCGAGAATTCTAAGGTCGCAAACGCTCAGTTGGAACTAAGGATATGCAGATACCAGAACCACTTTCCCCAAAATAACTTCTAAATCCGAACTAAATTAAACTAAGGAAGTTGTTACACGGAAACACTGATTAAATATCATTAATCATAACATAAAAAGTAACATAAAAACATGTTTTAACATAAAAATAGCGGCCCATGATTACAAAATTGTCGACAGATTTTAATATAACACATCGTGAAGTCAAATTAATATATATTTTGGTGACATATGGCATATGGTTGCTAGCTGTGCGATATAAATATTATTATACTCTATTTCCCGGTTGGTATTCTTTTGACCTGGGTATAGGCCTAGTTATGTGCTGTTGATGAAATGTTATTGGTCAGTTTTACAATATGTAGCTTGAATATTCATTTTAAAAATTTAACATTATTGGGGTAGTGCTTTAGTTCTGAATATTACAAATGTTTGATAACAATTTGTTACAATCTACTACGACTTGGTTACTATTAATTTTTCCTCAAGGGATGTTATTCATAACCCGTTAACATGAAGCTCCAATCCGAACCTTATACAATACTGAAGCCATTTTGATATCGAGGTCCCCGTAGCGGATAAATAGCTGTTATTGATGGTTTAACGGCGTATGCCAGTCAAGCAGTGTGTGGGCGTGTCTTAGTGAGACGTCACTAAGGCGGAACAACTATGGATCGTTTTCACCCGTATATTGCAATTCACAGCCAGGGAAACTGTGCAGAAAACCATCAACCGAACGTAATTGTTTTTCTTCGTTCGTTTATCTAATGTTTTTGTTTTTATGAAAAAAATAACAATATTTGGTGTTCTATATCCTTCTGTACTAACATATGTTTTCTGATTGGGATTGTGGGGTTAATTCCAGTTCATTAATATTTACAATCAAATATTACACTCGAAATTTTCATCCACACCCTCTTTAACCATTTAAGAGATATTTAATAATTAATCAACTGTAGAGCAACTTACCTAGAGCTAGATTTGTAGTGAATAACTTAGCAGTTGTCCCGGCTGTTCTCTTCCAACAGTGACTCTCTTATTAACGACCAACTCTAATTGACACACCTTGAGAGCTTTGTTATATAATAAAACGGAAAATTACTTGGGGGAAATACCCGTACTTTTTCAGAACGACATACGGCGCAGAAAGAACATTTACCGGTGTTGTGAACCATGACATTTTGCACGCGGGCTATGCTGTAATAGGATGCATTCATGTTGTCAAGTTTATGGGGCTTCAGAGGAAGTGATTCTGAGAATGGGATTGCCCTGGCATATCATCCGAACGCATCGTACGACCATACGTACTTCTGTACGGGAAGCATGGGAGTAGTATATAAAGCGTAAATTCTGTAGCAAAAATGATGCTCGAAAAAGTGAGGGGCAATGACGTCACTTCGACTTCACGATGACGTCAAATCCGGTCATTGGTCACATCCGGGTCAAAGGTCACTTCCGGGTCAAATGTCACTTACGGAGACGTCCGGTCACGTGAACAAGAATGATCTCCCCGTAATATAAGGTGATTACCTCGCGAATTGAAGGCCGCTTTTCTGGGGCGCAGGGCCGCTGGAGTGTCCCCGACAATATCTCCAGCACTATGCCCAGCATAAATGGCAAGTGGGGAACCCTCGTCATAGTCATACAACGAGAAACTGTATTGGCACGAAAAAATAAATACATAAATCCATGGGAAGTAGGACTTATAGTAATAAAGATAATCTATAGGTGCTGTACGATGTTATTATGACGAGTCTAGGATAAATGGCAAGTTAATTTTAAGACATGGAACAATAGATAAATTAATGCACCTGAAGTTTTGAAGCATTGGTTAAGAAGGATTCAAAACTTATTGAGCCAGAAGGTTTTTTTACCTCCATTTTACAGAGTGGGGTCGCCCTAACCTGTTTACAGGATGTTAAACCATAATCCTCTCTCCATAATGTTCGGTGATACGAATTCAACTGTAACAGTTACATAATTGTATGTACTCTTTGTTCCATAAGGCCAATGCCACTTAATTGGCGGTTGTTTAGCATGAGCCTGAATTTTTAAGTACACATGTCAGATGCTATAATTATTTATTATTAATTATCAAATAACAAACCAATTGTATACGGATATGAAGGAAACGAGTCAGTTTTACTCATGAAAATGTAAATCCCTCATCTATTTTAATAGTTTGCCCTCAAAATATAGACGAGGGCTGGTCATGCTTAAGAATCAATCAAGTGACAAAGACCTAATTTCCCCATTTACATATTGTAACACGTACATGGGACATGATTTATATGAGGTACCAGTACTTGTATTGCATAGAAACCTCAAAGGAGAACCAAAATGGAAAATCCAAACTTATGAGGGAGAGAGATGTTGTTGCCATATTTTTTTCTGAAAATTTTAAATTCATTTCAGAAAACTTTACCTGAGATATTGTACTTCCAAGAATTTGGGGTTTTGTACAAAGTTGCAAATGAGCTTTAATAATGTCACGCATTGAGCTAGAGATAATTAGATAGGAAAATGTTGCTATATTTTCTTTTCTAATATACACCCAGAAATGTTTCGATCAAACCATGACCAGGCGATTTAGATTAACTCACGAACAGTCACTAAAGAAAAAAGAGCCAGTCCCATACCATGAAGATCTCACGTTGAAACATATTCTTATCGAAGGCATAGATTTTAAGATTGTAAGACATGCTTTTTATCGAGCGACCCCTTTGAAAGGTCTTTTTAGTCGGGTGATGAGAGAGGATTGCATCATGGGTTCTTTAGGAGAAATCAGTTTGCAGGATAAGTTTTAATGTGTGTATGTTTTAATGCATTGGATTACTAAGTTATTGGCTTGAGTACTCAGAATTTTGTTTGATCGTCTCTATATAGCTGACATATTGCTGAACGCGACATTGAACCTTAATTCTCTCTCTCTCTCCTTCTAATATACACGAGATTCTGATTCTTTTGCATTTTGTTAACATCGTGTTTATCTTACCAACAGTGGTTTATCTCAGTAAACTTCAATGGTTAAACTGATACTTAGTAAATATAGTATATTTTGATTTCGTAACCCTCAAAAAGTTCAAAATAAAGCCCTCAGTAACTGGTTGCTATGGTAACCATATTTCAAAGATATTGGAATGTCGTATAGTTTGCATAATGCTATAAGTAATCAATGGCATAAATTTGAAACAGATTAAACCTCTAGATCTATATAAATTTAGCTCATTATCAAAAGCTCACTTGGTGACATCACAAATCTCAGTTGCATAAATTTCCTCAAAATTCAGATTTTTTCTTGAAACCCCAATATAACCACAACCATTTGGAGTGATTACATGCGATAAATGGCATCTTACTCAGATTTGCAAGTACTTTCTTTTCCTAAAACGTACACTAGATCATTTGGGTTCTCCTTTAAAATAATGTCCTGTACATCATTCTGTATCATGCAGCAGAGTTCTGGATCATGAAAATTTAACTCACAGTGAAACATAATTTGATTGGCTGTATAGCTTTTGAGATTGTAAGAGTATTTTTTTTATCGAGCAGGTACTTCAGAAGATCTTTTTAGCCGGATCAATACATGTAAAGGTTCAATTTCAGGTTATTTGAGAGAAATCGGTTTGTTTCATAATTGTGACTTGTCTTGCTGACATATTTAGATACGAATTTTTATTAATTTTTGCTATGTAGCTGAGATATTGCTGAACGTGACCATAAACCATAATTCTCTCTCTCTCATGCTAGAGTTCTTTTTACCTGATCGATAAATCAGAGAACCCCTATATATAGAACAAGATGAGTTGCTTATTGAGCACATTGGAGACCAATGTCTTACCAATGTAAGATCCGAACTTCCTCTTTTGTGGCAGCTGAGGTTGCCGAGTGGTCTAGACCGCTTGCATTTACTGCTGGCGATTTGGTGCCTAAATCTGAGGGCGCGGGCTCGAGTCTCGCACGGGACTGACCCATCCAGCACTAGTATTTGTGCTTTAACAAGAAAGTGTCATCCTAAAAATAATTGGATATAAGTGCTACCTACTTTCTAAATGGCTTTGGTTTATATATAATATCGGCTTTAGGAGCTGTGTCATTATATGTCTATCAGAGGGGTAGTAAATGTATGTAATCTAGACTCCGATCTCCGAACTTCCTCTTTTGTGGAAGCTGAGGTGGCCGAGTGGTCTAGACCGCTTGCATTTACTGCTGGCGATTTGGTGCCTAACTCTGAGGGCGCGGGTTCGAGTCTCGCATTAGTATTTGTGCTTTAACAAGAAAGTGTCATCCTAAAAATAATTGGATATAAGTGCTACATATTTTCTAAATGGCTTTGGTTTATATACAATGTAAGATAAATTGAAGAGATACTAAGAAAAATACCCATTGATGCTTAAGTCATCTCCAGTTAAGGTCAGTAAACTTTTGAATCCTCTTGTGCAGGACCATCATCACATTTGTCCAGTCAGACCAGGAAGAATATGAAAATTATATCGCACGTGAGTTGACATTGTTCTATGATTTTCTCTTTTGTGTAATAAGCGTTAGAATATAATCTTTCACAGGACTAGGACCCCACCCGTGGGGTTCCCGGGTGTGAAAAGGAATAGGATGATTCAAACTCCATGTAAGGATAATGAGACAATGAATACAATAGCCAAGTGTGGGGATAACAATATGTCTAGACTTGAGCCTTTTCAGCTACACAAAGACTCAGACAATAGATCCCTACATGAAGTATCTACCAATAGGACCCAACGTCGTGATATCACTGAAATATAGTTGAAAGCGACGTTAAATCATATTACCTCACTCTTTCACAGGACACTAGAATTCTGTGTATTGTAAATTAGAATTTGGGCATAAAGAATTGGTATAAAGCGAGGGGTACACTTTTAATTAGCTGGAACTTCCTGTGAGGCAAGTTTTGGACCATAATGTATTATTTACAGCGTTTAGAATTTATCGCGAATGGCTTGATGAAGGCATATACATTTTCACTATTGAAACAAATGATGAAATGGTATTCTTGTAATTCTGTTTATTCCATTGACATGATTGGGGATAATTATAACACTATTGAATTTAAGAAAGTAATGATATCTAGGCTGATTGCATTGAATTACTTCTGTTCATTTTTAAACTCGAAGTGCTAAATCTGAGAGTACATGTGTTGTGTTAGAAGTAGGTCAGAGTTTCCTGCCGATTGAATCATATATAATTTCTGTTGATTCTTAAACTCTTCCCCTGAAATCTAGTGCAAGAATATTCAGCTTGCTGAAGATTTTTTTGTGAGCCCCGGACCATTGTAATCAGGATTTGTACAGGTTGGTGCAAAATTCAACTGTACATATTGGTGTCGGCGACATTCATCACTTTTACTGATATATACTTTCAGTTGACATGATTGAGAAACTCACTTATAAATGATGGAAGTCTTTATGCTCCACCAGTACTGTGTTCATATTTTACTAAACTTGGTTGATAAGGGTTGACTATGGTTGATTATTGCAATAAAGTATAATTTCTTCAAGCTCGCCTTCAACTTCTCTCATTTTTGTACATCCAGCTATATGTTTTCATCTGTGTGACCATCATGAAGTAGCAGTAAATTTGCACATATGATGGCTCAGAAATAACGGTAAAATGTCATGATATAGCATTTCTTGCATTACATACTTAATTGAAAAGCAGTCCCAACTTTTCTCTCACCTTCACACTCTCCAAGTTTGAAGTATTGGTTCAACAGTTCTCGAGTTACTGATCGGACAAGAAATGAGTAAAGATCCAACTTCTGACAATGCAAGATGGCTGATAGCAGCCATCTGGAATACACAGGTAACTGAATAGTATTCTTAACCGTACTCTCCCCGATGTCTAACCACTCACAGGTAACTGAATAGTATTCTTAACCGTACTCTCCCCGATGTCTAACCACTCACAGGTAACTGAATAGTATTCTTAACCGTACTCTCCCCGATGTCTAGCCACTCACAGGTAACTGAATAGTATTCTTAACCGTACTCTCCCCGATGTCTAACCACTCACAGGTAACTGAATAGTATTCTTAACCGTACTCTCCCCGATGTCTAACCACTCACAGGTAACTGAATAGTGGCTCTCAACTGTACTTCCCGACGTTCAACCACTCACAGGTAACTGAATAGTATTCTTAACCGTACTCTCCCCGATGTCTAACCACTCACAGGTAACTGAATAGTATTCTTAACCGTACTCTCCCCGATGTCTAACCACTCACAGGTAACTGAATAGTATTCTTAACCGTACTCTCCCCGATGTCTAGCCACTCACAGGTAACTGAATAGTATTCTTAACCGTACTCTCCCCGATGTCTAACCACTCACAGGTAACTGAATAGTATTCTTAACCGTACTCTCCCCGATGTCTAGCCACTCTCCAAGTTGAAGTCTATCAGTTCAATCTTGTCTGGACAAGATCCAAGCGCTTAAATTTCAAGATGGCTGACCATGGCCATCTTGGATCGCGCAGTTGACTGAAAAGCAATCCCAACCGTCCTCTCACCGATGTCAAGCCACTAACCAAGTTTGAAGTCGATCGGTGTAATAGTTATCAAGATATTGGTCCAAAAAGAAGGGTGTAAATGATGGCTGACAGCCGCCATTTTGGATTATGCTGGTACCAAAAGCAATCCCAACGGTCCTCTCAAGGACGTCATGCCCCTCTCCAAATCTGAAGTCGATTCGTTGCAGAGCTATTGTCCAGACAAGATCCAACTGCTGAAAGTGCTACATATTCCGATATCGCTGATACAAGGTGGCAATATTGGATCATGCATGTCCATGAAACACAATCCCAACTGTCTCCTCACCAGTGTTGGGGGCCTAATCGTGTATTTGCGCCTAATCGTGTCAGCGCCAAATCGTGTAAATAAATTGCGCCTAATAACGTGTTGCGATTAAACGTGTAGGAAATTTGCGCTTAATGGTGGAACTGCGCCTAATCGTGTACGAAATTTGCGCCTAATTGTGGAACTGCACCTAATCGTGTACGGAATTTGCGCCTATTTGTGTGAATGCGCCTAACCGTGTAAGGAGGCTGCGTCTAATCATGTAACTGCTCCTAATCATTTGAATCATCTTGCGCCTAATTCTGCGTTGCGCCTAATCGTGTAAAACAATTGCTCCTAATTGTGGAACTGCGCCTATTCGTGTAGGAGATTTGCTCCTAATTGTGGAAATGCGCCTATTCGTGTGAGAAATATGCGTCTAATCGTGGAAACGCGCTTATTCGTGGAAAT